>VUQG01021224.1:0-28770 GCA_015106755.1 Etia nguti | reverse complement strand
ACGTTATGAATAAAAAAAAAAAAAAAAAGCATATTCATGTAGCATTGCAGTACTACTGTTGGGATGAAAGTGGGTGGCAAGTCAGCTCAAGTACAATAGTCAGCCACTATATTACATTCACCTTAATTCACCTTACATTCACCTAGTCCTAATGTTTAGGTGGGTGGCATTTATTTATTATGAATTACTTCTGCAAGGGTATTTCTAGTGCTTATTTTTTAAATGCTTCGTAAACATTTATAGACCCAACACTGGAACTCCTGGGGTCTTATAGGACACACTTTGAAGTTACATTGAGTCTCTCTAATGTTCCTTCTTATTGAGATTATGCCTCTTTAAGGATCTGTGTATTCATTTTGTGATAAATACACAGATCCTACAAAGGATGGAATATGTGTGTAAAAAGCACACAGTGGTTTTGTATCACATCATGTGCTTTTTAACACATTTTTCTCAGATGAATGAAAGGTCCATGAAAGGTCATGACACTAAATGGTGATGGAAACAACCGGTAAAGATTATTTTCTTCTGCAGGTTGTTGATTGGTGACCATAAAACTCGAGTTGTGCTAAAGTGAAGGTCTAATCTATTAAAGAGGACTGCAGAGACCAGAACCACTTGATGGGTATCTTGGCATCTTTTCTATTCGGCTGTTCATACATCTCTCAGCAACGTGTGAAGAATGTGTGCCCACAGATGTCCACCATAACTGTTGCCTTCTATTGTTTGTCTGGAAAAAGTCCAGACATATTTAACAATAAAGCTTCTTCCAAATGCTCACACTGTGTTTTGTATTTGTTTGAATCAAAGTCCCAGATGGTAATGAGTATTTTAATAGTTTTATTGCTTAATGACGGTACAAGGACAGGCCAGTGGCTTAAAATATAAATGCAGATTAGAATCATAAACTGTTGTACTTCGATCCAATGAGACTTGAAACGTAGCTTTTTTTTTTAAAGTGAAAACACTCAATCGCAAGTGAAAACGAACAGCACTGTGCAAAAGTCTTGAGTCACTTGTCATAAATCTTGTCAGTGATTATTTGAAACATGTGTAAATACATCATATAAGGCAAAAACCTTGTTTGTACAATTCTACTGAAAGTAGAAGCACTGCTTCTTATATATTGTCTTTATGTGAATAGACCAGCCCATGACTGATAGTGTTCCACTGTGTGTTTATATGCACGTATACTTTTGCTGCACTGGTGGTGTGAGGCTAATAAATAAAGCCTTTGCCAATCAGATGGCTTACACATGTTCCTGCGTGGCAGATCAAAATCCGACTGTTCTTGTCTGTGTTCATAATTCCATCAATTTTGACAAGATCCTCAACACCACCTCCACCTCCAGTGAACCGTAGATGGATCAACTGAAGGGCCAGATGCATTTCACAGGCCCTCTGTCAGGTCTTAAGGACATGACTTTCAGACACTCTTCCTCCGCTGTTTTTAGGTTTTAGTCTGCCACTTCTTCTTTTTGTTCTCCACAGCATGCTGAGATATGCCAAGGTTTTTGCTAATAGCTCTTTGGTAATCAACTTCATGGAGGAAAACTACAATGCCTGTCAGACCATGTTACCTTTGGCATTATTTAACTGTACAAATAGGAATAAATTGTGTTTTTTTTGCAACACTAGGATGTTAGTAGCAAAGTGCCTAAAGATTTAAAATAGGTAAAATTTTCTAACTTGTGTATTATGTGTAGACACAACACTGGTTCATCCCTTGATTTATGTGCTTTTTTAAACGAATGATTCATGAGTCAGTGTTAAGTGGCTCTTGTTTTCTCTGAAAATGGTCAAGTACAAGCACTCAGCCAATGTCCAAATAAAACTTTGAAAGACCTTTGGGAACCCTGGAGAACTGTTGCTCAGGACTACTTAAAAAAAGCACAAGAAAATGTGGCTCCTTGGGAAAAAAATATAAAGGAATGAGAGGTGAGTCAAGACATTTGCACAATACTGTATTTAAGGTACTCCTTTGAAGAATACTGCCAATAGATGTGCTGTATAATACACATAACATATAGTATAATCTTATCACTATAATCTTTTAATCTCTGTCTTATAATCTTATCTAATCTCTCTGTAAGGATCTGATTACAGATTCAGATGTCTTGATAAGATTGAAGGAAGTTGTACAAATTAAAAACAGAAATAGTAAACTACAAGGAAAACAAGTTGGTTAGCAACACCGTGCAGTGTTTTTTTTTAAGTAAGCTGTATTCATTCAGTCAATGAACAATAAAGAAATCCATCACATTTTCTCAGTTTGTCTTATTCAATTGGTCTCAGTGTCACAGTGTGTACACACAAAAAATGTCATTAAAAAAAAATGAATTGCTAAACATTTGCTGTAAAAAAAAAAAAGTCCCAGTGGTTGATATATTGCCATCTGACACTGTTAGATTATTTTCTGCTGCATTTGCATTGGGTGAGCTGCTTGTGCTATAAATTTGATCTCATGCAAGTTAGAAAAAAGAAAGTTCAGATGCAGGATTCTAATGGTTCTTTCCTTGTTCTTTGGGATGTTTGGCCTCTTTGATCCTATGCGTATATTAAATAATATAAATATGTTTCTGTGTATATCGCCTACTTGTTTATCTTAGTTTAGGACGTAAATAGTCTGACATAATCTAAAGTTCAGTGTTGTTATACAAGTGTGTGTGTCCACTTACCCTGGACCATAACAATGTTCTGCAAAGTCTCTAATCTAGCTTATCTATGTAGACTCTCCCTGACTGCTTTAGGTTTGGCAGCAAGACAATGATTGTGATGACAGAAGAATACTTTAACTCTGGAACTTGTGACCCTCTCCCCCGTGCATCATTATGTTTTGTGTGTTTTAGGTTTTATGTTTTTAAGGTGTCACTTAAGCGCATTCTGTCATACTCTGCCAAGCATGGCTGAACAGGTGTGAAGAACCTTTATGTGGCTCAATAATTCATTCTTTATGCTTTTATGACCAGTGATGCAATGTGTTTTCAGTGTGCAAGGTTATGGGGGATGATTATTAATAAACCCCAACACCTTGCAGCACCTTTGGTACTTCGGCACACCGGTCCGAGACAAGCCACCTCCAGGCGCAAGCAAATAAGCAGCGACAATGGGCGAGGAGCAAATTGAAATGGGAGATTCTGCTCTAATGGAGCCTATGAAGACTAAACCTGTGTTGAAACCTAACAAATACGAGAGATTGTACCAACCCTGCTTGGCTGAAATTGTGGGGACCTTGTTCTTTGTTTTCATCGGCTGTGTGTCTGTGATCGAGAACGTACCAGAAGCTGGGCGGCTACAGCCAGCCCTGGTGCACGGTCTGGCTGTAGCCGTGCTGGTGGCTGTCATGGATAAAATCAGGTAAAGTTATTTATTAAGTCAAATGCTGCCATTTATGTTTTGGTTGTTGGATTGTTTGTTTGAATACCATTTGTGTCAAACTTTAATGTTGGTCACTTGAAAGTTAAAGATAATTAAAGTTCATTTATGTAACTTAAATCTTTTCAGGATATCTGTTGTAGATAAATAAGGCAGTATATGTATGATTAATGCAAATAAATCAATTTTAAAAAATCTAGAGGGTAAAGCAGGGATTTGACATTGTGTGCCACATACAGCCAACTTTCATCTTAAGTACGCCAGACCGTGGAAAAATCCCCTTTCTGTCAGTTTAATGACACATTTAAACCTTGGAATGTCTTTATATAAGAAAAGGAAGGTCAGTTTTGACAGCGCGTCACCACTGAAAATGCAAGAAATCTGTCAGCATAACTCTTTGGGGATAAATTGTTTGAATTAAACGTGTAAAATCACATAACAAATAACAATTTCTAGTAGGTCACTGCCCAAACTATCCTGTAATTATAAAACAGACCATTTTTGTTAATGCAAAGATTTATTTATTTATTTTGTTTGACTGTGGCTCCATTGTAACAAAAAGAATTTTTTTTACAAAAAAAAGATAAAAAAACAGGAACTTTTCTGTCATTTCGTTGTTAATCCATCACCTTGTTTTACTTTGATGTAGTATGAATGTTCATGGGGGAGGTCTTTATCAGGATTGGAGTCTTTGCTGGCCCATTCTGGCCCCTGAGCCTTATGTTTGATACCCCTGGGTTAAAGGTTTACCATGTAGACATTTACCATATTTGAGTTGAGTTAGGTCAGTTAAAGTTTACATTGTCTTATTTTTTTTATTTTTTTTTATTTTTTTTATTTTTTTTATTTTAATTTGTTCTCAACTTTGTCTTTGTTGCTCCTTTGCCTCCTCCCAGTGGCTCTCACTTTAACCCTCCCTTCACTATTGCCATCTACCTGTGTGGAGGCATGGACCTGGTGATGGCGGGGCTATATATTGTCTGCCAGCTGATTGGAGGAGTGGTGGGAGCTGGAATGGCCAAGGTCAGTTAAAGGTTCAACACCTTCACATCTTCTAAAAGGATGCATGTTTGAGTATCCTGTGAAATTTTCACCACAACTGTACTGTTTCATAGCTGATGACCCCACCAGAACGCTTCATCAATGCCACAGGAGCAGCGTTTACTATCCTCAAGTCAGACAGCCAGCTGTCACGAGCCATATTCGGAGAGATGGCCATGACCTGCCTGATAACTTTGGTGGTGCTGCTGGTGGCCGTCAATAGCAGGACGAAAACGCCACTGGCTCCATTCCTGGTGGGCTGTACCGTCATAATCAACGTCTTGGCAGGGTGAGACGAAAGGGCAGTGACCCCCCAAATGATGGGCCACCGGCTGACATTATTGTTGTTTAAAATTCACAATGGTTATGACATAATTGTAGCTGTTCTGTTAACCCATGTAAACCTATATATAACCAGCTGTACATACAGTCATGTGAAAAAAAAAGACATTTTTAAACACTTTCCTGAAAAACCAACTACACCACATGTCTGTGTAGGTTCTCCATCATCCAGGTCATGGTAATCTAAGGAACTTACAAAAAAAGCAACTGGACTTCTTTAAGTTTCACCTTCAAAGCTCGCTTTTCTTTCCAAGGTCCTTACAATTACACCACATTATTTAGCTTTAGCAGCAATAACTTGAAGTAATTGTTTTCAATGTGGCTTTATCAGTCTTATATTATTCCTAAGGAATTTTGGCCTACTCTTTTTTTTTAAAATGTTGCTTCAGTTAAATAGTTAAATATAGCCTGCCCTGTATATATGTGTGTGTGTGTATATATATATATATATATATATATATATATATATATAAAATTTATTTTTTTCTCATGAGAAATGAATGCTCACAAAGTCCTAATAGAGTAAGATGACAACGAATTCCAAAGTTTTTGTGCCGGTTTATGTTGTTGTATGTTGTTATAATAACTTAGTGTTGCCATAAAATTCCACTGCACACCTGGCTCTATCATAGGCAATACAGCATAACATCACATTCTCCTTTTGGTTGAATAGCTTCGTCAAGAGGATCTGGTCATTGTGTGAACCTTTTGTCAGAACAAAGCAGGCATACTTGCCATAATGAAACCAGCAAAATCTAGGGAGGCATTTTTACTGGCTGACGTGGTAGCTGGAAAAACACAGGTGCAATAAATGACACTTACGATGGTGGCTGTATTCCACTTCAATGTGTCAGCTCCAGAGCTCTGCATTGTGCCTGCTGGCTCACTGTCTGCGCTTACTGGCACACCTAAATGAAACAAAGATGTCATTAATGTCATTAGATACACCTGTGATTTTCTTTCAGTGACCACTAAACTGGTGCAAGAAAACATTTAACAGTAAACTCTATCAATAAAATCTATATATATACTGTAGCAGCACTTTTTTTAAATTAATAGTGTTTCAGATAATGTCAGCAAATTTTACTGATATCCCTAATGTGACTTGTCTTCTTACCAGTATCTAAAATCTTATCATTTTACAAATGTAACAGTTTAATTCATTTTGAATTAGAAACAGAGAAAGAAGTGCTTACCCTCCAGTTTACATGCCTTCATCCAGACTCTGTACTTCAGTATATTGAGCCACACTCATTATTCAGACACAAGCAGAATACAATGAGTGAAAACTGTACTTTTATATTTTTATGTAATTGTGCACTCAAAATTACAAAAAACACCATGCTATGTACTCTGCTTTTAGCACATCGTTGAAATAAGATACACTCTTGGTGTTAAAAGTTCTGCTATCATTCTTTGCTTTGTGGTTTGTACACCCTGTTACCACTGTATACAGTATTTATTTATGTATTTATTCGTCTACTTGGTGGAAGCACAAAGAGTGGTTCTGCATTAAAAATGTTTACCTCTTTTCTTTACAGCAGACACTTGATGTTGTCATGGGATTAAATAAGGGATAGTGGTTACTAATAACATTAACAACGGCTCTGCTCTATGCAAGTGCCCCAGTTAACGCAGTGTGAAAATGAGTAGGCAGCAGCTGATGAAACAAAGTGGAATTTGGCATTTTATTATTTACGTGTCACACATCAAAATGTATGTCTGAAAAAAAAATGCCTACTGAACTCTGGCTTATATCACTAGCACCGCCGGGTAATTATTTTCAACCGTTGAAGAAATCAAGGTTTTGCAATATTGTAAAAATGCAATGATGTCTTGGTGAGACAATGACAGATATTTCTGATTGTTTAATTGGAAAGTTGAAGGTTACTGTGTCTACAATGTTCACCCAAATCAATGCAGCTAACAGGGTACCGCTATTGTTTTTAAAAAACAGTCATCACTCACTGTGGTATCATGACAGCTGTGTGCATTTATGAAAAGGCATTACTTTCTGTATCTGCTAATTTGAGTACAAAAACATGAGTGTCTCTTGAATAATTTGAAACTGAATGGCTGTTAGCTTCTGGAATCTGTGGTAACATGAAGTGTTACTCTTTATAAGTACTAGAATGATAGAACAAGCTTTCACTTTCTAATTAATGTTAAACCAGCCCAAAGAGTTTCTCATAACAAGTTCATCACATTAGGCTTATGAGCACCTGTGGTCGCTTTAGCACAAAGCAATCTGATGGACTCACACCTCACACCTGGCCTTTAAGAAATCCTGGAGCATCTAATATTGGACGCCTTCTGTTTACTACATTTTTAGTTATAGTTATAGACTAAGTACAGAAAGATAATAACTGAAATTAGTTGTTATTGTTACTCAACAATTCCTTAGACCTCTAATCGAACATTGTCAACCTCTGTTCAGCAGTGATTTATTTAGTACTGCACAGGAAATGTTGTGTTGTGTTGCATCATTGCCAATAACTTGAACCAACTGTCACAGAAGTTGTGGAGGTCATAATGCAGCAGGATCTGGCAGACGTCCTGGTCTGAGGTAAGCCAGTTTTACCTCATGAAACACCCGCAGCCCCATTTCACTCACATCAGGGTATAAATCAAGTAGCTGAAGAACTGTGAATAAAATTTTAAAAATAAATGTATATAAGACTTTTCCTCCAGTCTATATATTGTCTGAAGAAGCAAACAAACATGATATTGGACAATTTCTAGACTCGTAGGCAGCATTATGAGTCATTTAATCTACTTTCTGCTGCTCATTTTTTCTGTTCATTAAACTGAGGCATATCCAGTAGTAAAACCGTGGTGGAGAGGTGCTAATCATCAACACATCCTGCTAGCATGCCAACATTACCTGGCTCTGCTCCGGCTATCAACCACCCACTTTGTGATTTGGAACAGGTAACATTCCTATAGAGATAGGAACATGTCCAATTGGTGGGAAGTTGTTAAAGCATGTGGGTAGAAATCACACGAGCTAATGGCTTGGAGAAAAAAACATGAATATTAATTCTTTTTTTTTTTGTCGTAATGGCTAGAGATGAGTCTGCCTTTTCCTGTTAAAGCATAAACCATGGAAGGAGATTTAGGAACAGAAAGCAGAAACGCTTTACCTTGAAGAATCTCAGAAATTAGTCTTCCTTTTCATAACAAGTGGACTATTTGAGTTCTTCCTACATTAAGACCAATCACCATTTGAATATGAATTATTTACAAGTAAAACGCTGTAGTTATTGATATTTTTAAATTCACTTAAGGACAGATGACTATCATATTGGTCTTATTGAAAAACTCACAATAAATTACCGCCAGTGATGGCAGTTCTGCTCAACCATAGATTTTTTTGTTCTTTAGCTAATTAATTTCACTCTGTGGAATGAGCCAGCTTCACTATTTGACTCATATTTTTCCAGGTGGAAACACCCAAACAGTGATGAACTCACCATGCAATAATAGACAGACAACATTACCAGCAGTCCTGTGAAAAACTGAGTACACCATATGATTCAGTATCTTGTAGAACAAATTTTAGCAGCAATAATTTTAAGTAATGTTTTTTGGGGAATTTTTGCCTACTGTTCATTGATGTTTGCAGACATTTGTGCCATGCTATAACATTTCAATTTGGTTGATGTCTGGACTTTGACTGGGCCATTGCAACACCTTAATTCTTTTCTTTTTCAGCCATTCTGTTCTAGAGCTGCTAGTGTAGCTGGAATACTGCCCTCTTGCAAGGTCCCATAATTCACTTCAGAATACTTTATGCTGAGAGATGATCATTACTCCTCCAGAACTGCGGTATCAGGTGTTTGGGCTGATATGCTGCATCTGTTTTTTTTTTTACCAAATGTGGTGCTGTGTATAGCCAAACATCTTCATTGTGGTCTCAACTTTCCATAGGACATTGCTTCAGAAGTCATGTGGTTTGTTCAGAAACAAACCCAAATCTGCTGTCATGTTGTTTTTAGAGAGAAGAGGCTTTCTCCTAGCAACCTTTCCAAACAAGTCATACTTGATTAGTCTTTTTCTAATTGTACTGTCATGAACTTTACAGGCCTTGCTTAACATATTAAGTATTAGAGTCTGAGATGTAGCTATTGGTCTTTTGCAATTTCTCTCAGCATTGCACTGTTTTCGGAGTGAATTTGCTGCGATGTCCACCCCCCGAGAAAAATCTTGGGTTGTGTTAACTCACATTCAAACTCAATTAATCAGGCGAATTAGATTAGCAGCACATTTCTCCTACTTACCCTCTTAATTTCAATGGAATCAGTAAGGATGTTCATGGTTTTTCACAGGGCTATAATTCAGAGCTTAAATAACTAAAATGAAAATGTTTGCTAAGATTTTCACGATTACTGCTTTAGTTCCGTTTGTAGCATGCTGTCCTAAGCGACCCTCCACAAAAATTAAAAATGTAATTGATAAAGGTTAATTGATGCAAGCCTTTACTGCATGTTTTGTAGTACAGGACATCGGGGGCATGTACCATCATATTCACAATAATGTGTTCTTATCTGGCTTCACATATCGGAGCATTAACGATCAGGCTTACTGTCACACAAAGGTGCTTAACAGCCTGAAAGCTATGAGCACATTCAAATGAAATGGGTGGCATTGTCAGCATCTAACCAATCATAATCATGCGCAGAACTACTGGGGAGCAGAGTGGCCCATTTTACAAATGAAGAGCAAACTATATTAACAGTGGATATGCTCATAAGTCACACTATACAGCAACACATCTGTTGCAGCAAATAAGGAGGATGTGAAATAATATAATTGCTGTACAGTATATAGTGTTAAATAGTACTTTAGGCACTTTGAGTACCCTGTAGGACTGGAAAAACACTACACAACTACACAACAAGTTATAAGACTTATATTTATAACAGCTCTATCATTGAGACCAGGGAACATCTGACTAAAATCACAGTGGTGGATTGTATTAAATTACTTGGACATATGCTTATGGGATAAAAAAAAAACCCAAAACAAAAACAAGTTTAGTCTTTGTCTTTAAGCTGACTCATTGGTAAAGTGTCTGTAAGCAAGTAAAGAACAAATCTATAGACATAATTTAAATGGGTTCGTATGCTTACTTGCAAATTTAATACAAGGTTAACAAGTGCAATGCTGCAGTTCTCCCTGTTTTAGAATTATACTCAAATGTTAAGGCTTATAGATCAATAAAATATATTTAGATTAGCCTGCAGCCAACACAAGAAAAAAAGGAATAAAGTTGCTCCTAAGAATCCAAGTTTCTTATTTGTGCTTAGATTCCAAGGGCAAAGAATTTAAAAGGTCTCTAAAAATAATACTGTTGGCCCTCCTACCTTTGTACCCACTTAAGTCCAGGTGATCTCCAAGTAGCAGACTGGCCCTTTTTATAACAAGTGCCACCATCTCAAAGGGATGATTATGCTAAACAGCGTCGGCCATTTCAAAGGATATTTAAAGGGGGGGGGGGGGATTACTTTGAGGGAATAAATTTAAGATAATCAGATTAGATGATTTGTTGGAATTATTCAGTGTTATATTATTGCTGTAAGAAGGCAAGCAATTTATATAGATCTGTACAGAAGACATTCCATCCTCTGAATTTTAACATAAAAAAGTTTATGAAAAGCCTACAATCAGCAACTGGAACTCATAAGTAGCACAGGGAGACATGGGCAGAAATTATAATTCCCTTAATCCAGATCAGACGGTGAGGTTACGCAAGAGAGATCCTTATCTTCCAGTGTGAGGGCAAAACACGGTTAGTGTGAATGAAAGTCAAAGCCTCACATGCATAAACTCTTGAATCGCCCGCAAGTAAGCTAATGAATCAAACATAACATTTTAAAGTAGTGGCGTAATTATTATGATAGTTGTGTGGTGAATGGGGAAAGTCAGTGTGGATTAAATTGAGGCATCTTACTGTGAGTATTGATAGAACTGCACAGAAACTGCTGCTGGAATTGGAATTAGATTTTTTATTTTTATTTTTTTGTCTTAGTGTCAAAAAGTTTTACAATCTACACTCTTTGCAGTCTGCTTTACCGTGTTGCTATCAATGGTTACAGGGCTTTTTATTTTTGGCTGCTGCTCGCTGCTTTTCTTATTAACACCCAAAAAATAATAGAAAACAATTCTCTCAGATAGCTTCTTCATGTGTTGAATTCTGTTAATTGCCATTTAAAGAAACAGTCTTTCTTCTGTCAGCTGTAAATGATACCAATGAAATAACTTGGGATTTTATCCAAAATGCACTTAAAAGATTACAGGGAGGGAAAACAGATCTCATTTAGTTGACTTTTTGGCTGCCATTGTTTCCTGTAGAAAGTGAATTTGGGGATTTGTGAGCAGAATTTGCTTACTTTGATATGGGCCCTTTCTAATATAGAGAGTTTCTGTGACATTTCCAATCAGTAACTTGAGCTGCAGACTTTTTGTTCTTGAGGCAACTGATCTGCTGCTCTTACAGGATTGGCAGCCACTGCACCGGGCCACAACCCTGAAACCCCACACGGATATTAGAGAAACAATCTGGGAAATAAAGAAATAAGGAACTAAAGGTAGTCAGCAGGTCAAGCCATTCACCTTCTTGTCCCTTTGGATTTCTTGGCCAAGCGCCAAGCCAAAACACTGAGGGGCAACATTGAGGAAATGAGTTTCACCCTGATCTCACACTTTAAAACAGATGGTGCTTTTTTCTGACGAATTTATTTAGTTGGAAATGTTTGCTGACCACGCGTTGCCCTTCAGTTTCACACACAGGAGTTGCCTAGGAAAAAGCTAGGGTTTCCTCATGTTAAATTGGGGGGGGACATGTTTGAAGAAATAGTCGTAG
The DNA here is from genome assembly GCA_015106755.1 of Etia nguti. Lineage (NCBI taxonomy): Eukaryota > Metazoa > Chordata > Actinopteri > Cichliformes > Cichlidae > Etia > Etia nguti. The sequence goes on along the minus strand of VUQG01021224.1, from coordinate 17,147 downwards.
AATTTTTCATTTGAGTGCTGTGCGTCTTTTCACTTGTTATTTTTGCTCTCTCTCACTACTAGGTTAGAGTTAGGCACCAAAACTACTTGGTTAGGTTTAAGTAAATATTGTTTTAGGTTAAAATATCTCACTTCAAAAAAGCTGAAAAGTAATGCACAATTGACATGACATAGGTTTCCATTTCTAACAATTTGGAAGGTAAACCTAAGCCTGATACACTGATAGAAAGGACACATTGTGGAATGCTAGCAGTTTTGATAGGATGGCAGTTCAATAAGGAAAGATCTTTTGGAGAAATTACATATCTTCCTTGTTGAACTTACACATAAGCTTTATATTAGACAACATGGCACTGACAAAGGTCTGGAATGGAATACTGTTTGCATTTGAAATTGAAATGGAAAGAAGAAATGAACAACAGCCCAATGTTTTTATGACACATCCATCGACCCCAAACTCCTCCTGGCATGGTCTACACATCCAATTACAACAGCACCTGACTTCTTGCTTTGATTTGAATTTTTTTTTTTTCAGGGAGAGTTTGTTATACCTTCTTTTTAAACAATAATAAGTACTATAAAATGCTTTTTTTTGCATTGAAAGTTTCACAGGGGTATTGGCTTTTTTAATATCTATACTGACACTGTTTGCCTGTGCACAAACCATCTAAATGTTCTCTCTTCTGTCACTTCTATAACTATGAGTTTACTACATTAAGCAGAAACACTTGGTGAATGTTTTTTTTTGTTTAATTAATGATGGGTGTGTTTTTTTAGTTGTATGTAATTTTTGACTAGATATTCTAAAAAAGCAATTATAAAGCCAATCATAAAATCATATGCATAATAATCTTGTTTCTAAGGTTATAACCAATAACCTTGTTTACTTTAACATAGGAAGTGGATTAGAGCAGCAACCATAACAACATATTATAGCATCATACAATTCCACAGCAAAATTTAAAGTATTTTGTACAGCATTCTTAAAAAACACTATACACAGCTGTTCTGAGACACAAGGAAGGTTTAACATGTGAGGCGCAAGCTTAAGAAACAAATTCGAAATGAATAAATGTCCTTTATAGCTGATAAACAGACCAAAAAACATGTCAGACTAGTATGGTTAAATAAAACTAAACCTCATGAAACCAAAATATGAAAACATTACTAAAACATTCACTTTAGTTACTGATACTGTCTATTTTTCAAAATGACCCACTAGCTACAACAACTTTTCCATTATTATGTTTTACTAGATGGGTTTGACTTTGATCTCATTCAATAAAAGACACTGACTTCTTCTTAAAGAGCTTGAGCCCTTCAGAGATAAAAAAAAATAAAATAATAATAATAATCATTGCAAGTAAATGGGCATTATTAACACTCCCTCCAACTTGTTTGCAGGGCTCTGCAGTGCAGAGCTGGCTGTGCGGTGGTATGCAGGTTGCCCTCTCTCTGGCTTGTCTCTATTAAATGGATGGTGTTTTTGGCAACAGAGCCTGTGTGGCTGGTTTGCCCGGACTATAAATGATGTCTGGTCTCCCCAGCAGGTTACAGACACTGCAGAATACTCATTATGGGAGAAAATCCACCCCAGCACCACAATAGCAGTGCCTGTTTCTATGATCAATTAAGAAGGGCTCATCCTTAAACAGTGGCCTCACATGCCATAGAGGGCTCTAGGGCTGATTTAGCCTGGCTTAAAACCAACATAAATTTGACTAAAGACGGGAAACCTACAAATACGTTGTGAGTCGGGAAGGGGGAACTTTCTTACACCTGTGTAGCCATGGAAACGGGTTTCCTATAGTTATACTGTGAGACAAACAAAAGGATGTGTTTGGATTTGTGCACAAAAAATGTTTTATTTGAACTCATCATGTATTCAAGTGGTCCCCTTTGAGTTCACACGTAGTTAATCACTGAGCTTTTTACTCCTTTTCTTCTATTTTCTTTCAGGTATTGAGCATTAGCTGATCTTTAAAAGGTGTTTGATTCGATATAGCCACTTTTCAAAAGAGACTTTTTTTTAATATATGTGAATATAGTAGACTGATGGTTGTACAGACAATATCAGTCATAAGGGGTCTATGAGGTGCCACACAGGGACACTGCATTGGAACAAACTTTGCTGTCAGTAAAGTCTGGGAAGCCAACCGTCATTAAGGAATGCTCTACATATCTCACTTTTGGAGCATATCTCAAGCATTACTTGTATTTATATTTTCTAACGTGTGTCTTATATAAAAAATAAATGTCACACAAATGTCATATTTTATGTTGATATCCATTATGCCATGATGTTATTCATATCTAATAGGAAGGCCATCTTTAGGAAGACACAGGAGGTTCAGTCTTTTTCCCAGACAAACAGACAAACACAGGGATTTACAAGCAAGTTGACACTTTTTTTTACAGTCAAGATGCTTTAATAATTACCATCATGATAACTATAAAGCTATTATTTGTTCAGATCAAAATTCAAATCCACATGAAATGTCGAAATGTCACACACTCCTTTTTTTTTTCCTTTTTATCGTGCCCGTGGACACCGAATGACTGTGATCATAATGGACATCCAGTGTGGTGAGGTCACCATCTTAAGTGGTCTTTCCTGCATCAACATTTTGACAAAATCGCTTGAGCCTACCTGCTGAGGAAAATTAGCCTTGGACCTGAAGTCATCATTTTGATAGTTTACCAAAATATTAATGGAGATTTTCACCCCATGGTGTAACATGATGGCAGATTTACTGTCTGCCTGTGAGGAAAACATCAAATTAGTTGCTATTGAAAATCATACATGAAACCAAGAATCATCACAGATAAAAAGGCAGTACACCAGATTTCCACAGTGGCTTTTCAATAGTAACAATAGGCAGGTGAGGGATGTGAACAAGTCGAAGAACAAAATATAAAATGTGTTCTTTTGTGACATGATTTCAAACAGGGATCAGTTAATGGTCAGTTAAAACAATAATTAAGGTACTACAGCAGAATTAAAATGAAGCTTTCACCACTCCCTTTTTTCGTGTGATGCTTCCAGTGTAACTAGCCTGGTTAATAAAGTTTACTTGAACAAACTAGTGAAACAAACTGGTATTACAAAAGTACCATTCAGCTCTTTTTTTAATTCCAGTTCTTTAAAAAAATGTTTTAGTCACAAAAACTTAGCATGATTTTGTTATGTTGATGTTAAAGGTTTTAAACACAACACACATTTGGATGGGTTTTCAAAGACACGCCTTTCCTTTCTTTTATTCCAACTTCTAAAAAACCGCTCACTAAAATGAAAAAAGGAATAATTCTGGTAATTTACTATCCCTGGGCATAAAACTATGCCTCCTTGGCCAGCTGAGAGCGCTAAAAGGGGACTTGATAAAGGAGGGGTAGGGCAGACAGGAAATCAAATGTTGGTACATTTAACAGATGCAACATAGCTGATGTAATGCTTAAAAATCAGCTTTGGAGGATAAAATAAATGCTGCAACGCTGGCTGGCAAGGTTAATATGATGGCTAAAATATTGGAGAGGTGGGCTTTTATGAATCATGCTGAAATATTAACTGTGAAATACCGCCACAGCTCTGGGTGAAGCGACCGTGAATGTTACAGGAAACGCAAGCCAGGATGGGTCTTTGTTTTTCCACCTGTGCTTTTCCATCACCGTGGTTATTTCGGAGCATTCCATCTTCATTTGGGTGGATGGACACTTATGAGAGGAAACTGAACGTGAGAAGGGCAGATAGTAGCAGGCACTCAGAAAATAACATGCAACTGCTTTTTTTTTTTTCTTTTTACAATACTGTTTCATTTTTAATAGGCCTACATATGCTTGAGCTTTGTCTTCCTTTTCCCCTACACTAGTAAGATAGCAGCAGCACAGGCAAAAACAAAAATGGGAATCCATGCATAACCAGGAAGCAGAATGGTCTAAATAAACAAGTTAGATTACCCTGGCCACAAACATTCTTAATATTTTTCTCCCTCTTCATTCTCTTACCCCTCTCTTGGTCTGTCAACACGGACAAACTGAGCCAGCCGCCCTCATCTCCTCACATCTCCCAGGTCCATTTAGAGGCTAAGAGCCCAAAACACATGTCTGAATCTAAATTAGATGTCGATCTGCTTGGAGGCTTTTCAACAACGTAAAATGAGAAATCAACAATGCTGATTCAGATGACTGTTAACCTGGGATCGTTCCCTGTTTCACCTACGCTTGTGCAACACAGTCCTTTTAGCAAATTAGCCGTTTCATGATCTTATGCTGGAGAAGAGAGATGTCAGCTGTCAGCTTTATTTTGTTGATATGCATAATAATTTTCTAGCACGTGGGCCGTTTTCTCTGGAAAAGTTGCACTTTTATGTAGTTAAGGTTCCAAATTTTACACCACTGAATCTGAAAGCCAGGGAATCATGGTTCAGCGTCGTATTGCTGGGTCAATGAATTCTGATGTTCATCCATTTTCTTAACTGCTTATGTAATAGTATTGATCATGTGTTGTGTCTGTTTTCGTCATAAATGAAGAATATTTTCCTCTTTCCTTTATTAGCAGTCCAGGGAGGACATTTAAAGCCTTACCCACAGTACTGCTCTGAATTTGGAATTATACTAACTTTAAGACAGCCATATATATACTGTCGCCCCAGTCCGATGTCCAGAGCACCCTGAAGTAGCTTATTGGCACGAATGTCTCTGTACATTGCAGCATTCATCTTTCCCTCGACCCTGACTAGTCTCCCAGTTCCTGCTGGTGAAAAACATGCCGACAGCATGATGCTGCCACCGTGCTTCAATGTAGGGATGACATGACGCTTGTTATTCAGGCCAAAGAGTTCAATCTTAGTTTTATCAGACCAGAGAATTTAATTTCTTTCTGAGAGTCCTTCAGATTCCTTTTGGCAAATTCCAGGCAGGCTGTCTTGTGCATTTTCCTGAAGAGTGATTTCCGTCTGCTACCACATAGGCCTGATTAGTGTAGTGCTGCAGAAATGGTTCTCCTCTCCATGTTGGCGCTCTGTCAGAGCAACCATCGAGAGTTTGGTCACCTACCTGACTAAAGCCCTTCTACACCGATTGTTCAGATTGGCCGGGCAGCCAACTCTAGGAAGAGTCCTGGTCTTCTTTTTTTTACGAATGATCGAGGTGACTCTGCCCATTGTGACCTGCAATACTGCAGAAATTTCTATCATCTTCCCCAGATCTGTGCCTTCATACAATCCTGTCTCAGAGGTTTGCAGATAATTCCTTGAAATTCATGGCTTGGCACTGCCAAATGAGGAACCTTATAGGTGTGTGCCTTTCTAACTCATGTCCAGTCAACAGAATTTACCACAGGTGGACTCTGATCAACTTGTGGAAACATCTGACAGATAATCAGTGGAAACAGGATGCCCCTCAGCTCAATTTTCAGCATTATGGCAGAGGCTGTGAACACTTATCTGTTATATTTTTGTCTTTCATTTTTAATAAATCTGAGTTTCAAACAAGCATTTTTCACTTTGTCATTATGGGGTTTTATGTGTAGAGGTGAAAAAATGAATGTAATCCATCACAATAATGCAGAAATACAACAAATTTTTCAAGAACAGTGTTTTGGTGTGTGGAAGAGTAAAAGGAGCTCTCCGTGTGACTCCGTAATGGAATGGCCGTCCACCTGAACATTTACTAGGTGGGACTTTTTTGTAAGTTTTAGCATATTCTGGTCAAAGATGTGAAACAATGAAGCAAAATGTTTATGACTGGACTAAATATTAGGAAAGAATATGGGAAAATTGTATTGTGCTGTGTGGCTTTATTTTGAACATATTAAAAAAATACAACATCAAAGAAAAGAAACACACACAACATGTATACTAATACAACTTAAAAAGATACAAAAGTTATGAAAAATTTGAATATTTATTTGATAAGAAGTAATGAAAAATATGCATTACTGCTCCAGTTGGCCTCACCCATGACACCCAAAGAAGCAGTTTTCACCAAACGGTCCTTTTATTGCTGTTGAATATTGATGTAGTTTATCTCAGTAAGTGCAGTTAAAATGAGGCTTTAATACCAAATTTTGAACTGTGTGACCAGCACTGGGAGCACATTTGAGAGAGAAAAAGCAAAGAATTGTTGGTTTTGGTTCTTTAACTGTGAAACCTGATAACTTGTGCAGCTGTGTGGAAGTTCACGCTTATTTACTTTGCTGCTCAAAACATGACTAGAGCTTTTATTTCTCTAGGACTTTACAAGCTGAATGACTCTGACCGTACCTGGTCATCAGTGTTCTTAGGCTATTAACCAAAAAATATTTTTAAAAAGTGAGCTTCAAAGGTACTCAACAGCAGACTTCACTGGTTTTAAGATCTTTTATGTTTTAGGATCTTTTATTTTCATGGAATTCAAAGGCAAGGAGCCAGGTGAGTTCAACTCAGGTAAGAAGCTTTTCTGCAGGTGGATACTGGAGAGGACAGGTGAGTATTAACACAACAGAGTAATGATGAGGAATGATAAGTTTTGATTTTCAGCTCTTTTCCAAACATGGGCGCAATGAGGGAATCCTTCAGGCTGCAGGCAACTGAAATCCAGCCAAAGCACACACTGGTATTTAACTAGGAGCAGAGATGAGAGAATAAGGTCCGGGAACAGTAGACGCACACACACACACACAACAAAAACAACACTCACAAGTTAAGCACCTGATTACCACCTTAAGAATAACAACAATCTGTAAGGAGTGGAGACCTTTTTCTTCCCAGAAGCTGATGATAAGATGATGGCAAACAGGTGTACAGGCTACCATGGTCTGCCCAACTACATCTGAGAACTGACTCCACAACATAACTTCCTTCTGGCTGTAGATCTTAATTCATCAATGCACAATTTTAATACATGGAAACCTTTGTGCTGTCTGTTTTGATTGGTTTATATATGCTGTTGACTTGTGAACAGATTACTATTGAGTAATGTTATTGTGGATGTTTATAATATGACATTGACATTGACTTTAAACTCTCTGTGGAAACGATATAAAAGTGTCCCTCCACTTTTATCTTTCCGGTTACTTATATAATGTTTTAATGCTAAACAATAACTCTGACACAGAAATTCTCAAGGCTAGACCCATGTATTAAAGTTCACAAGCTCAATATGGACCATTATGTTGTCAAGGCTGTGATGCGTCTCCGACTCCAAACAAAAAGATTGGAAAAAATGAAGAAGAAGAAATGGAGAAAAATCCAGTGACGAAAACACCAGAAGATGGTAAAACCAAAGGAAATAAACACGGAAAAAACACGGAAAAAAGCCAGACAGCGAGGTGTCGGGGTCATAACAGCGTTATGACAAAGATGCTGTTTGTATAACTGTCTGTGTAGCTTTTTGATGGTACTGGTATGGTATGGAGAAATCATGACTTCGATACACATGACTAACTTATCTAATATGACTTATCCGAAGATCACAAGAAAATAAATGAACATATCAAATAAAAAATTCAGACGCAGGGGCTGAATTTAAATGAACTATGTCTCAACTATGTCTGTTGGTTCGAAAGCTGTTGGAAACTGTTAATCTCAATAGGCTATTTTAGAAGCATGGCTAATGTTGTACATATATTCAACTATCACACATGTGGTGAAGGGAATTTTTCATGTTGAATGCAGGAGTAAAGTTAAATAAATGCCTGGTTTCAGACATCGTTTTTTCTGCTCTTGACCACAGGCAGTGTGAAAGATGGATGTAGCTTCTGTGACATCACCAGTTTGTTTGTTAAGTTTTGTTATGAAGTTTTTACACTGAGATAGCAACAGCCAAAATACTTATGTTAAAGTGGATGTCATGAGTAATGGGTGGAGTTGACTCGGAAACTACATGCCGACTGGAAAGTAACATAGCACAAGACTGTTTTACCCAAACAATTCTACACAAAGCCACAATTTGAACGTTTGCCTAGAAGAAGAATGATAGTATCCTGAATGTTGCACAGTGTTGTTGTCTGTAAAGGTAAGGTGAATTATAATCAATTTCCACAGTACTGGCAACCCTAATAATACTAACAATACTACTAATAAATACATATTTAAATACATAAAAATTATATAATAAATACAAATTAATTTAAACACAATACTTTCCCTATGACAGCTGGGACAGGCTTCACAGCTGTCCTGAATTGGATAAGCAGAAGAAAGTGGATGGATGGATGGATGGAATTTAATTATAATATTTTATAACACTCCCTGTGACAGCTGGGATAGGCTGGGCTGTTGGTTAAGAAAATGCATGGATATAATGATATGATGATTAGGATGTTAAGGACATCTTAACTAAAGCTGCCACATAGATGTGTCCCATCTGAACTACTGAACTAGTGCAAAGCACTCTAACATTCACCACCACACGTTTCACGTGGCTATAAAAGGTTGTAACAGCACATCAGAGAAAAATAATAAATAAATAAATAAATAATAGCACAATAGGTGCCCTTTAAGAATTCTATAAAACAAAGTGCACCCAATAAAAGCACACTGGACAGCTTTACCTCACTTGGGGTTGGCTTCAATTGTAGAGTTGGCGCTAATGTTCATGTATGTCTGCCCAAAATACGTTTTGCTGTGCATTCTGTGTGGACCCTGGCAGAGAGATGACTCAGAGGCTGGACTGAGGCGAAAGGCTTTTTGCACAAAGCTCAGCAGGAGACATGATACAAAGCAACACGAGACCACTACTGACGACAAAGTAAAGTCACTAGTGTATATTCCAGAAAGAACACGCACACACACACACATGCATATACAGGTGCAACAGTGACAATCAGATGCTTTCTGAGCCTCCCTCTCGGCCATCAGCTCACAGCAGCAGATCTTCTGCTCACTGAGACAAATGACACTAAGGACCACAGACAGCTACTGCACCGCTCTTGGCTGTTTGATCAGCACTCTGGATAGAAAGCTACAAACTTACAGAACCCAGCAGAAAAAAAAAGAGATCCTCATCATCGTGTGACCATTGTTTGTAAAAAATGAACACTGGTCAAAAACAAGCCGTAACTCAGCACTAAAGAAGCTCGGCAAGCAGTTTATCAGGAACACAATGCACATGCTTATTCATACAGTTATCCAATCAGCCAATCATGAAGCAGCAATAGAGTGGCTTAAGTCCTGCAGATATAGGACAGGTAAAGGAGATACGATCCGAGTGACTTTGACAGGGGGCACGACTGTCGCTGGCAGAACAGGCTGGCTTTAGGGGTTTAGAAAATGCTGATCTCTGAGGATTTTCACTACAATGGCTTTAGACTTTACTCAGGATTGTTTTGAAGCCTGATCTAAATGAACTTTAACTAGCTGGAAGAACTTTCTCAGATTCTTCATTCTGTATTTAGTGGCGACTCAAACAAAATTCACTCAAATACAAATACGAATTTTAAAGTTACTTGCAGGCGACGTACGTTGAACGTGACACGCGAAAGAAATACAAATAAAAAATTAATATTTATTAATGAATAAATTAAAGATTACATTGGTGAGACCAATGTAAAACCAGGAGATGAATGATGTAGTAAGTCATCCGGCTCATGCTCCATCACAGTTCACAGGTTACTTGCATTGAACAACAAATGTGGCGTTGACCTTGAGTTCAGGTTCCGTGAAAAGCCGTCAGATGGTAACTGTGTGTGAGCTCGATGAAATTCTGACCAATACTCCACGAGGGGTGGCGATTCTCGTGAATTCTGGACAGATGGATGGATAACAGATGCCTTCCCATGGCATAAGGTCATTGGTCCTTTAGCTGGATGAGCTAAAAATGGTAAATGCGATTGGAGAAAATCAGGGTTGCACAGAAGGGCAGTTGTGTAGTCATGGTTCAAAACAATACGTGTTAATGCAGATTCTCAATTAACATTGTGCAGAATCAGTGAATCAGTTTTTCTCTCTCTGTCACCCCCCCTCCCCCACTCCCTCACGCATGCACACACACACACACACACACACACTCAGATCCCTCTCAGTGGGGGAAAAAAAAGAACAGTTCCAGCATCAATACCCATCAGGGAAACACTGACCTTTGTGTGTGTGCGCACAGCTCTCAGCGCATTCATCCATATACAGCTGTAAGTGTATGCGTCGCTCACGTGTGACCATTTATGCATGTGTGTGTGTGAGTGTGTGACCTTTCTACCAGCTGCTGTTTCTCTGTGTTTCAGACATCATGATGGTATTTTCCCCTCACCGGGGACCCATCGCCATATGAAACAGGAGAAACTGCTCTTCGCTTCCTCTTTTCTCAGTCATAATGTGTTCTCCTCTACTCATATCTGCTCAACTGGAAACTTAAATGTTGCCAATATTTTGAGAAATATTTCAAAAATATTAATGAATGAATGAATTGGGGTTTCACCGATTGTGTTGAATAACTAAACATCACCAAAAGCATTCTTGACAATAAAAGTATCAAGAAGGTTTGAAGATCCACCTGGGACTCTGGGTTTTTAGGACGGAGTTTGGTATTACCTTAGGATCCTTGTGTTTGTGGTGTTTTGAGTTTTGTGTTCTTTTATAACTGATGCATGGATCAGGCATCATTGTGACCACTGACAGGTGAAGTGAACAACACTAATTATCTCTTCAACATTGCACCTGTTAGTGGGTGGGATACATTAGGAAGCAAGTGAACATTTTATCCTCCAAGTTGTTGTTAGAAGCAGGAAAAATAGTTTTGACGAGGACCAGATTGTTATGGCTAGATGTCTGGGAGAGAACATCTCCAAAACTGCAGCTCTTGCAGGTGTTCCTGGTCTGCAGTGGTCAGTATCTATGAAAAGTGACCCAAGGAAGGAACAGTGGTGAACCAGAGACAGGGTCATGGACAGCCAAGACTCACTGATGCATGCAGGCTGGAGTGAAAGCTGGCCCATGTGGTCTGATCCAACAGACTGTACAGCTACCGTAATTCAAATTACTGAAATTTACTGGAAAAACAAGTCTGGAAAAGAATCAGTTGCTAAAATCTTGGTGCCAGATACCACAGAACACCTTCAGGGGTCTAGTTGAGTCCAAGGCACAGTGGGTCAGGGATTTTTTGGCATCAAAAGGGGGACCAACACAATATTAGGCAGGTTATGTTATGTTATGCCTGATCAGTGGGTTTAAACAAATATCTGTACTTTCTACTCCTTACATTTTCAAAATGGGCTCGTTACTTTTGGTTCAGCGTTGTCACTTACAGCGTTTACACTCGACAGTTAAAGTGGGCCGGAAGGACCGCAGGTGTCCATAAGTTGTGTTCGTGGAACTTTAGTAAAGCACTGTGTTGCACTGCTGCACAGCGGCTGTGCTCATGGTCAGATTAGGGTTTACATCAAATGTAGCAGAGATGAATTTGCATTGCATGCTCATTATTGTGAGCTGTGAATCTTTTCCCTATACTGAGACACTACACAGATCTTAGTAAGTATTGATCAAAAAAACAAATCTGGGCTAAATGTGGTGCTAGCCTGAAATATGAATATCTGTCCCTGACTGTGTGTTAAACAGCGTTTCAAAACACAATAAGAGGGCAATACTGTGCTGATTTCTACATGACTTCTACAGCACCTTCATGTAAGTACCAGCTGGAACTGGTCTCATGAGTTTTTTCTCATGAGGAACAAAGGGGGGCTTTAACATAAAATACACCTGCCCGTGATTGAAATCCACTAGGACTGCTTTCCTCCTGCACATGTGATGACATTAAACTCCACGCTGTGACAACCAGCTCCAGCAGTCGACATGCTGTTTTGACAGCCAGTTACATCCAGCCTGTAGCCAGAATCGTTGCAGTGCAGGTGAATCTAGCTCTTGAGTTATTTATTTCAAGGTCACCTGGGGTTAAGGGAATATCCCTCCCTCCAGAAACACTGTTGGCTATAGCATATCCTCTAAGGTTCCTGGGCTTGATTCATTTATGCCATTAATATAATCTGGTTGCTGGCACATGGAAGAAAAGGTGAAGAGGTAAAGCTTTCTCACACACACACACACCCCCCCCCCAACACACACACATGCAGAATCTAATCGGTGATTGCATCTCCAGAAAGGCTCTCTACTAAATAAAGTGGCATCAAAGTGTTTTAATACAGCAAATATTTAGAGAGCATTTGAGATGGAGAGAGCTAAGAAATGAGTCAAGATCAAAAGGAGAGAGAAGAGGAATTGGCTTTCTGCTCAGCTGTAGGTATAGCTGTATCTACCAGTGCATGCGATGGTGTGTGTGTGTGTGTGTGTGTGTGTGTTTGTTTTTAACTCCCTCTCTCTCTGACTGGCTGTGTAGCTCATTATTCTTGTACTGAGTCCTTTAGCACTCTGATACTTATTCCCACACAGATAACATTCCATATTCACGCTCAGATACATACAGTATATTAATGGAAGACATTTATGCAGGCGCTAACTCACAACATGCTGCTAGTGCTGTGATTCATTTATACACAGCACGCACAGTGTGTGAACGTGGGTAAAAACAGGAAAAAAAAAACACTGACATAAACAGATACCAAACCACACAAACTGGTAAATGAGAGTCTAAATGACACAGTTAATGCTCTCTTGATGGTACTCTCAGGCCACAGTAAATCTACTGTAAGCTTTTGTACAATTGTGTCTTTTTGTTTGTGTGTGCACAGAGGTTCCTGTATACATTTGTTGTTTTACTGTGTTTTATGACTATGTTCAGTATATGTGACTGCCATGCTCTCCAAAACACAGCTTTACATATTTAAATGTCAGAGCAAGAGTTAACCCAGCCTGAACTCTGGCTCCCACGGATTGGTTGTTGGCCCCTGTGGCACACACCTGACAATCAACACACGTGACAATAATCAGTTACAGATATAGCAGATACTGCTGATCTCAGCTCAGTATGTGTATGAAGCACATCTGTCCGCACAATCAATTTCTTCCATTCCAACCTCTCCACCACCATGGTCAAGACCAAAGAGCCGCCAAAAGAGATCACAGATAAGACTGTAGACCTGCACAAGGCTGGAATGGTCCACAGGATCACCAGTAAGAAGTTTGGTGAGAAGGTCTAAACTCTTGAAATGGAATAAATATAAAATGATCATCAATCATCCTGTCTGGAGCTCCATGCAAGATCATGCCTCATGCGGTGAGGATGATTATGAGAAAGGTGGTGGATCACCACAAAGAGCAACACTGGTAACACGCTATCTTGTAATGGGCTGAAATGAGGACCCACAGTTGAGGAAGAGCTTCCAGAGCTTCCATACAGTAGAGGAAAAAGAGGGAACAAAATGTGGACATGTATGCCTCTGCTGCAAGATGTCCTCAGTCATCATATTGTAACCCCAACGATACTATGTGGTCTAAAGGCTGAGCCATGTTTTTAAACAGGTATAGTGAGAAATACCTGTTGTAGAATAAGATCTTATATCACCATAATGTAATGTCATCCCATACTGTAAGGTAACGATGCAATGTTAGAGAGAAAACCCCAAGAATTAGATGAGCAAGCATGTGGTGATGGTGGGAAAGAAGAACTCTTTAAACACTCTACACCCAGACTGAATTCTATTAGAATTTTCCAGATGCCTGAGAATTACAAAAGGAAAAGTATATTTTCATCATATCTTTCTCTTCGTCTTCACTGCTCTATCCTATCCTATCGCATTCATCCTCTTCCTCCTCATCTGAAGCCTCATCTCCTGAAGTCAGGGCACTAAAATATAGTAGGACAACATGTAAAATATGATAATTTATAGCTGATATTTTTACAATTAGTTATTGTTACCAGATAATTCATGCGACCGTCCCATCTCTGGAAAGCTGATAATGAGCCTGCTACTACAACAGCAGGTGGTTATAAACTAACATTTTCGTAGCTAATGTTAAGCCTTAGTGTCCCGAAATTTACCTTTTCTGATTGATAAACAGTTTGACTGTTTATTCACCAATTGCCTGAGTGCTAGATGCTAGATCAACTTCAAAGATAGTTTTAGTAACACTGGCTAACAGCGGTTAACACTGGTAAAAAAAGACCAGCCCTTACTGAGAGAAAGGTTCAGGACACACTCAGTAACTTACCTCAGTATCACTGTCATTAGTCAGAAGTAAGCTTCATTGACTCAAACTGAGTTGGGGCTCTTTTCACAAAACTTTAAAGTCTCCTCAAGCGTAAACAGATGTCAGAGCTTCACACCCCGCATTTTGACAGCAGAGGTAAAACGTCATGTCAGCCTAAACTTACAGTGCGCTGGTCAAAGTGTTTGAAGTGAATCTGTGGTAAAAATGTAAAATACTGCAATATATATCCTCTGGTAACTAGATAACAGTGGCAGAGTGAAACCCGATAATGAGTATATGTGCTACTTACATAAATGCTCTATCATCGTATCACATCGTCAAGTGTTTTGACCGATGCATGAAACTATATATTTTTAGATATAAGTTGTAATGGCCGCCATTTTCTTTGTGAGTATTTATTACATGCCGTGCTGCAGGGAAAAGCCTGTTCTAATGTTTGAGGTTTATTTTGAGCACCTGACGGCTCTTTTTTGCTTCTCATCCGTAAACTTTCTCCATACTCTTTCACGTGATTCTTGCGTAGGTGGTAGTAGAGGTTTGTCGTGTTTGAGTCTGTGGTGGGGACCGGTTTGCAGCACAATTTATATAGTACAGTTTTCTGGTCCGTGTCAGACTTTTATAACCAAATCATGTCCATGCTACAGAGGTAGCCCCTTGTTTAGGAATAAGGTCCTCGATTTGTTTTGACTTGTCCTTCTGTTTGGAGCTGCCTGGTTCTGCCTCATCTTCACTGGCTATGCTGGTATTCTCTGTGCCCCGAAGACAAAATATTGCAGTAAACAGTGCATTTTGCGAAACAAAGAAACAAACGATAGCTTATAATTTGAAACGATAGATGTTTTCATTTCGTCATCCGATATATTTCGTCATATCGCACAGCCCTAGTATTAATAGTTGTCCAGCTGTACTGTCCAGGTACATGAGTTCTCAGGATCTCATTAAGTGATTCTGTTTCCTAAACTGTGTACTGTAAATATCTGTTATTTTAGACTGAACCAATGTGGTGGAGCCAATCTGCTGGCCTGGCTAAAAACACAAATCATTACACACTAAAAACATTAATGCTGTTTCCAACTTAAATTGTCAACAAAATATTTTTAACAGTTTGCTGACACAAAATCTGTACTTTATTTCTGTATTTTATATCATGGCTGAAGTATTTTAGAATATCATATCCTGCATACTTTATACTTTTAGAAACAATGCCCTGGATTCTCACCCAAAGACCTTGCATTTTTCAGTGGGAATATTTCCTACCATAGAGATGCCCTCAAAAAAACAATTTTACAGAATTTTATTTTGAACTTCTGAGAACAGATATACCCTTGCTCCACTTCCAGAGCCACCACAACTCTTGAGGTGAGAAAACAAGATTTGAGCTGGCATTGCTAACCTGACCTCTGCACTTGTGGGGGTGGCCTGTATTCTCCGTGTGATAAAGCCTGGCCTGTAGGCCTGCAGCCAGAGTGCTCAGTGCTACACTGGATATGAAACATCACAAGCAATAATACTCCCCTGATGTAGCACCTCTCTATTTCTTTCATTTTCATCTCCCTTGAATATGTTTCTACCTTCTTATTGTTTTATACGCCACCCTGCCTGTAATATTTTTCTATTCTTTGATGTTCTTCTTCCTTAATCCATATCCTTAAAAAGAAGCACTGTACAAACAACTATGCTCTGAAAGGTTCTCTTACGATACCCTCTAGGTTTAACAATGTAATAATGTGTAGTTGACAAAGCAAAAATGTACTAATTACAGTACAATAAGTTTTAGGGTGAGGATACCACACAGAGACCAAATTTCCATCTCAATCAATACTATATTTTTTTAATTAAAAAAAAAAGATCTGCCATACCCCAGGAAACCATAAATGATGTTATATTTTTTCCTTGGAGCTCGCAAAAAGTGATCCAATTTCAAATAGCGGGTTTAGTTATTAGCTAAGGTGAATAACTTGGTTAATTTTTTGGACAGTCACAGATAGCTGGTAATTAGTGGCAACTAACACACAATTAAATACTAGAATGTTGGTCTATAATTGAGAAAGCTATAGATTGTGTCACATTTAAAACTTCTATTTTTGTAAGTGAAGCCTCACACACAGTGACAATCAAAGCTATCATGCCCCAAATTTTATGCTATAAAAGTATGGATGAGAAATAAATCAATGCCCTGTAGAGATTTTATAAAAGGGGAAATTAACTATGGAGATCAAAAGATGTTTTTCTTTGTTGTGTGTTTTGGGGGGTTTTTGTTCTTTTTTTGCCAGGCTGTAAATATGTTAATTTGCAAGAGAGAAGGGGAGCATTGCTACACTTTGGTCCATGGTATCCAAAATTTCCTACAACAGGAGTGAATAAACCTTAGTACATCCAGAGTTCCGCTGCTGGTCTACTGACTCACTCCCACACATGCATCACCTTGCTCTTACTGTCCCACAACAGATCCACTTGTAAGCCCTTCTTTTCATTCAGAAAGACCAGTCCCAGTCCCACCTCACTGACCAATTGCATGACCACACCCTCTTCTGATGCTAAGCTCCAGTCTAGTCTAGACTAATCAAGGCCTGGGGCAACAGAGCATACTTGATCAACACGTTATAGCCGCCATCTCAAACTACAGGGTGGGCCATTTATATGGATACACCGTAATAACATGGGAATGATTGGTGATAGTAAAGTCCTGTTTGTGGCACATTAGTATATGTGAGGGGGCAAACTCCTCAAGATGGGTGGTGATCATGGTGGCCATTTAGAAGTCGGCCATCTTGGATACAACTTTTGTTTTTTCAATAGGAAGAGGGCCATGTGACACATCAAACTTACTGGTAATGTCACAAGAAAAACAATGGTGTGCTTGGTTTCAACGTAACTTTATTCTTTCATGAGTTATTTACAAGTTTCTGACCACTTATAAAATGTGTTCAATGTGCTGCCCATTGTGTTGGATTGTCAATGCAACCCTCTTCTCCCACTCTTCACACACTGATAGCAACACCGCAGGAGAAATGCCAGCACAGGCATCCAGTATCCGTAGTTTCAGGTGCTGCACATCTCGTATCTTCACACCATA
>VUQG01021222.1:19708-31192 GCA_015106755.1 Etia nguti | reverse complement strand
GTGAAAAAAATTTTTTTTTTTAAATTATTAAAAAAAAAAAAAAGAGTGTAAAAAAAAAAAAAAAAAAAAAAAAAAAAAAAAGAGGGGGAGATGCTACACAGTGGCCCTGTCCCACCTTTTTTGAGACATGAAGCTGCCATCAAATTTAACATACCCTTTTTTTAAAAAAAAAGAAAGAAAAATGACATATAGTCGTAGAAATATTCAATATATTCTCTATTTTCTGTTGTAAATAATGACTGCATTCTGTTTTTATTCACATTTTACACAGTCCCACAAACTTTTTGGAGGTGTGGTTGTACTACGCTATATTATGCTATACAGATAGAGGAGCTACCACAGGAAATAAAACGGTAAAATATGTCTAGTCTGTATTTACACATGCTGGTTAAAAATGGTTAAGATAAATTCGATTAAGTGATTTCTTAATTTTCTTACTTGACTTCTTTTCTGCTCTAAGGCCTACAGCTGCACAGTATCTACAATCACAAAAGGTGAAGAAGAAAAATGTATTTGAGGGTTTTTTTTCCCTCTCTTTAGACAAGGTACTATAAATAGTCATATGCACACTGAAAGGGACATGGGATTGTAACAAGGCTGGCTCAGGAAAAGTGAAAGTTTCTACTCCCCTGGGAAATTATTGCTCATATTCTCTCCTTTAAAACAGAAGGAAAACTGTGGTTACACAACACAGTGCAGCCCTCTGGCTACACACTGAGTTACAACTGTCAGCTGCAAAGTGCCTCTAATTACCCCAGTGTGAGTCTGTCTGTTCATTTTAGATTGGTCAGCTGCTGGATTCACACTGAAAAACTGGCTTCAGTCCATCAGCGGATTAAATATGGCACTAGATTTTCCAAGGACAGACTTTATCTAACAGGGTTAGGTCTTAGATTGCTCTTGAGACGGCCAATTTGAAATTTGTGTATATTCCCGGTACTAAAGGGGCATCTGGATGAAAAAGAACATCAAACGACATCCTTTATGTGGTGAGATAAAAAAAAAAAAAAAAGATTATGAGTTCTGCAATAAAGCAATCCAAATACATTTTTCCAACTTCCGCGTAATATCAACAGAGCTGTCTGATGGATCTAATTCACTCACCCTCACCCATCTGCTAAAATTTGTAAGAAAAGAGAGGGAGAAAGGGACAAAGAGAAATATGGGGTGAGAGATGATGATGATGAAACAACATGAGAGAAGAAGCCAAAAAAATAGAAAGAAAATATGCTCATGACAGAAGAAAATAAGTGTCTTAAAACAGACAGAAGCAGAGAAATGGAGGATATTTATTACACTGCAGTTTTTACACCCAATCTGGTGTCTAGCTTGAGGGAAAGATAATGAAATGATAGGAAGAAACGATGGTTTCAAATTAGGATTGGCATATGGGAGGCTTATCCCAACACCAGGCACACAAAACGTCTGCCCTCTCACACCTGTTCTGTCAAGATATAGAAGTTCAGACAGTAAGAGGTGCGGGAAAGTAAAATTACGGTCCTGGGAGCATAAAGGAACAGAAGCAAAGGGAAACTACATTCTCCAAGTCTTCGTGATTTTTCGTATACTAAAAAAGACCTCGTATATAATAATAAAGAAAGCATTTATCACGTGAACAATGTGACCAACGGTGAAGAGTTCTTACACAGAGAATGGTCGTTAATTAAGTGCTCAGTTACAGAGCAAGCGTTATCTGCTACTGTTGGCAGCCAGTTAGAGGACCGAAAACAATATCACTGCTTCATCATTGCCCTCCATTTCACTCCTCTTACCAACAGAACCAAAAGGTGCCATCTTGAGCACTGACATGTTTGAATGAAGCTGTAAGAGCAAGTGAATTAAAACACTACTATGTTTGACAAAAAGACCAAATCAGTTCAACAGATAAATGACACAAGCAAAGCCAGGCTGAATCTGTACCAATCTTTGAGCATGTCAATCTGCAGGAAACACAAAGCTGCATATCCACCACCGTCACTAGACCTCAATGAGCCAAAATGTAATAAGAAATGGCTGAAATACCAGCAAATCAGAGCACTGAAAGTGTCACTTGGAAAAGGATAAATTGCCTGGGCCTGAAACGCTTAGCCAGCGGGTTCTGTTTACTCATGTCAGTTTACACTATCCACTACACTGCTGCAGAATAATCAACATGATGGGTACTATGGGAAACATGGAGTGCTTACATCAACAGCTCCAAGTCAGCTTATTTTGCATCGCATCAGCAATCACATCTGTCCTCAAACCTACTAAGAGTTCCACTAAATTGTAGTAGTGGATGATCCTTCTTTGTGACCCTCCAAATTACTTCCCCTAGCATATTCACAACAATTCGTGTTAATAACATTAATCCCTTTCGATTTCCATACTCTTGCACCAAATTCAGGCAAAATTTGTTCTTGAAAGTGACTCTCCAAATTAATAAATTGGTGAACATGTCTTACTTAAAGGGGGTTAATCTGCAAAAAGCTTTAATAGAAACTGAAAAACCTATCCACTCGAACAATTACACTGAATTCCGAACTGCCTTGAGGATGTGTGACTTTACCATGCTCTATTCAATGTGTACCTCATACCAGTGTTAAGTAGATTATTTTAATACTTCTTCCCACCACTGAAACAAAATACTTTGAAGACTGAATACACATAAAATTCAAACTTTCTTTTTTTTAAATATTCAACTAGTACACAGCTAATTTACAGTAGGCTATTGGCCTGACTCTTGCCTCGGGATATTTACGCTCTGATAGCCACTGCAGAAGACGGAGAACATCTGGTAAAGAAAGAAAGAGCTGGCACAGTAGTGACAGCAGCCTGTCCGCTGCCACCTGGCCTAACAGGCAATATTCCAGTTCACCACAAATCAGTTGGGCTAACATGAGGAGCTGACATGAAACATCCATCACACAGACGGGCAATCTACACATCAAATGACCACTATCAGAGACTTATTTACACTATAAAGTATCGCTGCCTTTTTGTGACAGACAAAAGGCTTAAAAAAATTTGCATTATTGCAACACCTTCGTATTACTTTGCAAAGGAGAATTTTAAAACAGAATCTCTGTACCCTACATGGGGTACGGAGATTTGAGAAATAGAACAAAGGAGTGAAGAAAAGAAGTTTTCTATAATTCGGTTTGTATCTTTAGAGTGACACTGTGATTTGCTGATAGGATCTGCACCTCTCCATTGGAGTCTATAAGCATTTTAGGGAATCTACAATTTAGGTAACTACAGCTGGATTAAGAGGTTTGCATACATTCATCACAGGCATGTAAGTCAGCCTAATTTGGGGCTTTTAATTATTTTTTTAACTGTTTTTTTCCGCCGGGTGGAATGAGTCTACAGCAGATGTCTTTAATGACTTTAAAAAAACAAAGAACTGGGTGCACAAATTTGAAAGTATTTTGGATTTTCTATAATCCTAACAAGTTTAAAAGTAAACACTGACCTCCATTAATATTTGGTTAAATGTCCCTTGGCAAGTTTTGACCAGACCCTTTTGTTAGCCATCAAAAAGGTTCTGGCTAGATATTTAATTATTCGTCTTGACATAAATGCTAGAGTTCATTGAAATGTGTTGGTTTCCTGGCACGGGCACAGCTTTTAAGCTCAATCCACACATTTTCAATAGGGTTGAAGTTGTGGCTTTGGGAAGGACATTCCAGTAGCTTAATGTTATCCAGTCCAAAATCAGTTTTGATGCATATTTGGGATCATTGTTATGGTGGAACACCTGATATTGGTTCTAAGTTTCTACCATTTAGCTGTGAAGTTGACAAATTTGGAGGTAGTTGTCTCTCTTCACTATTCCATCCACTTTGTGCAATGTATTAATACCACTGGCATGCTTGAGAGCTGGTACAGTGTTCTTGGGTTTGAAAGGCTCGCCGATGAGAGCGAGCCTTGTGGTGAAATTAGAGCGAGCCTCTAATTTCACCACAGTCATTTATATTGTTATACCGAGGACTCTAGAACAAAATGCAAAGAAAGTAGCATTTTCCACAAACTTTGAGTAAGAATTACAAAGCTTAGTTTAGGACTCGTTGGCCGTGTAAATATGCATGCAAAAATGTGGTGACTACACATGGTGGGTATGTGCCTGAGTTTTATCTTGAGAAAAACAGCCCCACTATATTTATGCCATTTTAGTTTTTGAGTTAATGTAGTCATGTGTAACATGAATAATGATTCATATTACACATACTATTATTTGTTAAAAATAGAAACAGACAATGAAAAACACTATCCAACCTTTTCAACCATTCACCTACCTCAAGTTGTGCACATGCATCTAGCTCAGCTCTCTTTGCCTCAGGTTCTCCAGCGAATGGGCTGCGGAGAGTCTGTAGGAAGAGTGCCGCCTTCCTCTTCCTCTCTGCCTGTAGCTGTTTCTCCTTAGACTCCTTAGATGCCTGGGCCAGCTTCTCCCTGGCTGCCGCCGCTAGACGATCCTCCAGTTTCTGCTTAGCTAAGTGACGAGAGATGAGAGGGTAAACACAGGAGACATGGTTGGATTGCAGGCATTGTCCCTTTTTTGTTTTTCTCACTGCCAGATACGCAGCTACTAAATGGCGGGAACAAAGGATTGACTTGCTCTGAGAGAAAAGTGAGAGAAAAGGAAAGCTTGTTCTGGTCACAAGTAAATTCCCTGTGGAAATAAAAGAATTAAAAAGAAGAGAGAGCAGAGGGATGAAACATGAAGAGATAAACAGTGGGGGGGAAAATTCACATTTGTGAAGTTAAAAACAAGCAAAGACTATAAGAGTACATTTCTTCCCTTATTGTCACATCCAACTAAGGTCATGTCTGCCATTTTTCTGACTTTCCAAGTGCTGAAGACTGACAAAGTTCCTACTCTAGAAGATAAGGCCTGACTAAATCCCCGGTGATGCATAATTTCATGCAATTCAAGGTTTGTACAGAGTAGGAGGGAACGTGGGTGGAGAAGAGAAGACAGGCATCTAACTGACAATGGGAGTGAAAAAAATGCATGGTTTGAGAGATGAGGAAAGGAGATGAAGTGACAGAGATGGGTAGGGGATACATAGGTAAGAAGGGCACAGTGAATGTAATGGGGCACAGGGAGCAACGGCATGAGCGAGCAAAAAAAATAAAAAAAAATACGGAAGACAAGACAGTATAAAAGCAAATGCTTGCGGAAAACAAGTTGTATAAGTTATGCAACCGCTGAGTCTACTGTTATCTCTTTGGGGTTAAAAATAGGCTGGCTGCTAAGGCAAATCATATTTGAGTACAATGAACAACAGCCAAGTGGAGCAGAATCGGTACCCTAGACACTGACATAGTCCTGCCTAGCCTCAATCTGACTACTGTATTTACAGATACATTTGACTAATGTAACAGAACAATAAAACTAAATCAAACTCCTTACTTCCATTTACTTAACCGACCACTTAATCATTTGGGGATATGCCAAGTCATTATTTCAGTCATGTATCAGGTAAACCGCCAAACATGATCTACCTTTAACTGCTTTTCTCGGTTTAACGCTACAATACTTACAATATTTAATTAACATGTTTAGGTTATGACATGAAGCCTTGTGACTGTTAAAATAGACGTTTATTAAAGTCTTTCTTGACTTCTTGCAAATAGCCAGAAGCCCAAAAAGTGAGGCAGCAGGCATTTCCTGAATTCTCCTAGCTGGTGGCTTCAGGTTGTCTTTTATTTCCTCCAACAAATTAAGAAATGTCTCGGCAATCGATATGTTCTGCCAAACACCTTCCTCAGGCATTTCAAATAAAGTACCGCAAGTGGAGAAAAATTCTCTTTCTTCTACCACACACGCTCTTGTTCGTCACAGAACCCGTTCTTAGCAGCAACTACTGCATTCATATCAAGCACAAAATGGATTATGCCACATTTTTGAGTGTTGGGGTGCACTTACCATCTTTAGTCAATACCAATTCCATGTGAGTTAAATAAAATAATTAAATGAAAATTGTGTTTGTACAAAGACTAAAATCACACACATTTAGTCGAAAATGATTGCAGTCTGAACAATTTATGCAGTTCTCCCTGAAAACCGCACATGATGGCGCTGTTCCAGGACATCAACACAGATTAGTGTTTTGCAGCCTGCCACCGTTTCTCCTATCTGATCAAGTTAGGACTGCTGACTGACAGCCACTTTGCCGTACAGCAAAGCCAATTCAGTCAGCTTTTTATTAGGGTCTTCCAGTCTCTCTTTTCGTCTGTCAGCTCCAGGAGAGGCCATTACACTCCAAGAGTGTTCCACTGAACCTAAACGGGACCCGTCAACTATCTTGATGCTGAAAAGTTGCACATTTGTCTTTGATTGTCTGTCCGTCTATTGTTTCAGGCTCCGTTCTGCAGCTAAGAGATTATTACTCTTGCTCTCTATCATCTGACATCAATGCAGCATTCTTACAGACCTAAGATGTCTGTTGGGCATGAAGTGACAAAAAGGCCAGCATGTCAATCACATCTCTCTGACAAGCATGGGGACAGACGTTTAATAACACAGGTTTAAGTCATCAGGGAAGGTGTCCAGTTTGGCTGAAGCTAGGCACCAATTGCAGGTTTCTGAAGTTGTCAAATTATAGCAAGATTTTTTTTAAAAAGAACTTCAAGTACATCTGTTTTCAGATTCCAATAAAATCAATTAATAAATACATAAATAAACAATACAGCTTTAAAATAAATAATCGAGTGGAAAAAAACTAACCCTGAAAATATAATGGGCAAATTCTTTTCTTTTGATTTTTAAAATCTTTCATTCGTTTGTGAAGGACATTTTGTAAAAACTATTACAGCACTATCGTCAAAGCCCTGATCAGAGCACACAGTGTACACTTCTTGGAGAACAAAAGGGAAATTTTCTGCATTAGGATGTGGTATTTCTATATTTTAGTCAACATATTTTCTGTTGGAAGACTTTGCTGAGCCAGCATGATGACATTCTATATCTATAATTCCATTATGCCATTGGGGGAGATGTATATCATGCACTTTACTATACTATATAGCTAGATTCTTACCTTAGGGTACACCCTGTTAAGGGAATTTATAATTTAGACTTTTGTGGATTTATGCATCTTCTCACTTCTTTTTTTAAAATGTATTTTCTACCAACCCTCCCATTGAGCCAGAAGGTGTGAGAGAAATCACTTGGAACCTGAGCTCATTTACTGAAACAAAAACCTCACTTTTAGCAGACCTGCATTAAATCGCCATTGAGCAGGGGAAATCATCCCGTTTTTCCAATATCCTATGAACTGTACAGGCAGCGGGGCAGTTTGAGAGCACAAGAATATTTTATGACTTGTCCAAAATTATTCTACAAATATATTTTATACTGCTTTCTGTTGTAGACCTGGCTAAAATTAGCATTTAAAGAGCTACAGAGCCTTCATGCTGTCATTGCATTATCATTTTTTTTTAGACTTTTACCTTGCTTTGCTTCCAACTCCTCCAAACTGAGGGTGGGTTTCTTCTCTTCTGGCACGCTGACTGGAGGAGGCTCCTTATCAATGATCTCAGCTCCACCCATCACAGCTTCCAGCCCTTCCTCTTCCAACAACTTCAAGTAAACACGTCAGATAATTTATTCTTAAAATGGTACTAAAACAAGATTCAAAAATGAGTTTTGAATGTGCAAAAACAACCCCAAGATCTAAAGTGAGTGCAATAAACAGACAAAGCTGAGCTAGACCTTGTCCTCATCCGAGTCATCGTCTAATCGAACTCTGTTCTTCTCCAGTGGAAGCATGTCATTTTCCTTTGCCTTGATGGCAAAAGAGATGGGCGCAAAAGAGGCTGTAATGGCACAAAGACATGAACTAAAATTATTTGAGAAAAGACCAAAAAAGATACAGGTGAGTGCATACTTGGAAAAACATTACACAACTGGATTTTTCTTGACAAATTCAAGCTAAAAAGAAAAGTGAAGTATGGAAAACATTCAGGAGAGACCAGACTTTTGAAAAATAAGGGACGGACAATAAGAACACAGAAAGCCAGATGAACATGAGAAAGACTGACATGCACAATGAAAGGTACTATTTTATAATCAAATATCTGTGGTCTACTGGAGATGAAAGAGATCCATTGTTTCCCATTCCCCCACGTAACCTTAATATAAGATCCTGATTCTTATTTTGAAGGGCTGGATAGTTTACTTGTGCAACTAATCCAACTAGTTATTAGTTTTCCCTCGCGTGCAGCCTGATATACTGCGTCTGAGGAGTCTGTGTGAATGCGGCCCTTAATTTGAATATGCGTGCATGTTTACGGCTCCCGCCAGCGTAGTGTTAAGCAGACTCTTTCATCTTTGCATAGCCATTTCCGGCCTGATATTACCAAATGAAATTGCCCGCATAAATACCAACAGACTCACAGGCGGCTATGCAGAGACAACAGTATATGACACATACAAACATCCACATGCACACCAGAGCAAATATACTCATATTTCCCCAAAGGCTTTGCATCCCATTCACTGAAGTAATAAACTAAAAAAAGGAAAAAAACAAAACAAAAAACAAAAAACGAAAAGTGCAAGCAGCCCTGCGATCTGAGAATGAGTTTATTTTTGCACGTGTTGGTGTCCTACCTTTTGCCAGCTTTGACTCCTTGGCTGCCTTGTCTGACTGAAGCTTATTAGAATCTTCTACCTCTTCGCTCTAGATGATGAAGCACGAGAGAATAAGGAGAGAAAATGAGAAAAGGATCAGCCTGCTTTTCTTTAAAATGTTAAAAGCTAAGGCATTAACATTTTCCAAAGGCTTCACAAATTCTGTATTGCAATGACTCCATGTTATGGGTAAACCAGTAGAACAAGAGACAGATGGTGCTGTAAATAATATTTCTTGGGAACTTGCATGCCTTCGTTTTTATATAATGTACTGTGGATTTGATACAAAGCAGCAAAATGCAAAAAAAAAAAAAAAGTTGGTGCTGGGAAAGTTTTCAAAAGATATACTGTCTATCCGCTGTCGGTACAAGTAAACAATATTTAATTGGCTGGGTGGTTGAAAGAACCAACCTTTAGTGTTAGTGTATGTTATAGTCAAGGTATAAATTCAGTGATGCATGGATCACTGAATGAGTCACTCCTGTCCTTTGGTTTCCAATGAAACAATAACTCTTGTGTATAATTATTGTAATTATCCATCTGCAGGGATTTTCACAGTGTGATACCTATTTTTTTTAAACCAGGATATTACAACTTAAAACCAACTTGACAAGTCTGACAGACATCTGAAGAAAAAAAAAAGGAAACAGACAAAGGACATGTTAGATTTTCTCAATATAGTTTAAGTAGTCATTAGGAATAGTTCTCCGGGCTTCTTGCAGGACATAAAAGCCCTTCTTTGGATGTTGGCTGCCTTATCTTCCATTCTCTGTCACATATGATCCCACAATAATGTTTCAATAATGTTGAGGTCCAGGCTCTGGGGTGGCCAATCCATGACTGGCCTGTTTTTCTATCCAGTGTTTGGGATCATTGTCAATGTGAAAAATAAAGCTGTTGCCAATTAGACACTCTCCAGATGGTATTGCACGGTGGATCAAAATATGATGGTACTTTTCTGTGTTGATGATTTAATTTTGACAAGATCCCCAAAACCACTGGCTAAAATGCAGCTCCAAACCATGACAGAGCAGCTACCAATTTATACATGGCTTTAGATACTGCAGCGAGTATCTCTCGCATGACTTTTCCATACATAATGACAAGGATTTGAAGCAAAAATGTCAAATTCCGATTCATCACTACTAAAGAACTGTTGCCACTGATTTCTAGTCCAGTTCTTGTGTAATTTAGCACACTCGAGCCTTTTCTCCCTGTTTGAAGTCAACCCTTCCACTGAGCCCATTTGGGATGAAGCTTCGGTGAAAAACACACGGATCATCTGAAGGTATCTCTCAGGTCCTATACTGTTAATTTTCTTTAGGTAATTTTATAGGTCTGACACTTCTCCACTTGCCCATGCTCATCAAATCTTAAGGACACACTGCCCACACACACCACAATACTTTGACAATCATCTTGTTGGTGGCAAAATTACTTATTAAAATATTTTATGTCTATTTAAACAATGTTATCACTGGCATTTTTGTAGGTTCAACTTAAAAAATGGCAACAAATGAAACTGCCTAAAAACACTATTGAAAATTGATTCTTTGTGAAGTTGTCCATTATGTGTAGACCGAAAACTCTCTAAGCATTTGAGTTAGGTGCCTTTTTTAATGCTTGAATGCTTCATAGGTCAGTGTTAAGTGGCTTAACAAACCAAAAACAACATTCCTTTTAAAATGGTCGGGTAGCCTGTGCCTGAAGAAAAGCTTTCAAAGACAGCCTGCAGAACTATTGCTCAAGACCACATTAAACAATTATAAGAAAGTCTGATTTCGTGGAAGCAAAATATAAAGGAATGAGAGGTAGCTCAAGGATACCACTGACAATAGCCGAGGAATGTGATGAGATGTCAACTTTTATTTCACAGCTAGCAAGTGCATAAGAAGAAGGAAATCATTAACTTGTGTGCAGCAGTAGTCCCCTAAGATAAATGAGAGTTTGTTCCTGGACTCACGTCAACATCAGCAGCTCTTGTATCTAACTGGAGAACACAGCACTTACTGGAAAATCACTGGTCCTTGAATATAGTTTGAGGGGGTAAAGACACTGTTGACTCATATCTCTCAAATACTTTTGTTAGGAAAAAATTATAGGAAAGCAGCACAAAGCCTGTGATTTTACAACAAATTCACTTTTAATTATTTTTGGTTTATTTCAGCAGATAAATAGTAATTTAATTTCCTCACTTTTTCTTTCAACTTCCAAAGCTGTATTCATCACAACATAACCTTCTGTACTGCAAACTGTAACGAACGTTTTCTTTTTGTTTTACAGTAGGAAAAAAAAAAAAAACAAAACAGGTTTTTGAATATTAACTGATACACCTTAAGTGGTTAGGCATTTCATTATGCACTCATTACTCTGAATGATAACTGTTTATAACTCAAGATCAATTAATATCATTTTTACAAGTTTAATTTTACTTCTCATTCGCCGTTTTCACTCCCATGTACTTAATTAGAATCGAAATTACACCCTTACGTTGCCTTCTAAAATTCCTGTTTGGTCTGTTACTCCTTAAATCAACAAAGTATCTTCACAAAGCCTTTTTAACAGGCTTGTGTGCACAGACCAGATAAACAGAAACCCTCTGTAGTAATACCTGTGGACCAAGTGCCCTCAGCTGCTATCCCAAATTTAAACTACTGATGGGATGAGATGGAAAATTGATGATGAAGCCAATGCCACAGGAGGGAAAAACCTCATGAGAAACATTTTATCATGTTTGAAGAATGCTTCAAAGGCAACTATCTACTATTCAGCTGTAATTGAACAGTGCTTTCAACAGTCAAAGCACTGTGAAACGCCCAGAGAATAAAACTTCAAAAAAAAAAAAAAAAAAAAAAACTTTT
>VUQG01021222.1:0-10241 GCA_015106755.1 Etia nguti | reverse complement strand
TTTCCTACTTTTTTTTTTTTTTTTTTTTTTTTTTTTTACTAGATAAAATAAGCTTCCTCGCACCTATTATTCTGCAACGCTGTTACCCAAAGAATACCCATATGCCAATGTGAAAGTAATATGTAACATTTACAACCATATTGTCTCTCAGTTAACAGGTTAGTGAGTAGAGATTAATTTACACCTGCACTTATTACTAGAGCTGTACTAAAATGTGACACCCTGACCTTATCTAAAACGCTCAAAGACATCCTTGTCCAAGGGCCTCTTGAGGTAAACTGCTTTGCTCTATCTCAGTGTTACCCATCATTCTGCTATACTTGTGAAAACAAGGGCAAATCTAATAATCATAAAATAATTAATAACGGCAAATGAAAATGGCAAAAGTCTACCTTAAGACTACCAAAACAGAACTAATCTAATTAATGGACTGGTAGCTGCTATAATAAAAATGTCTTTTTCATAGCATATGAATAATTTAATTTTACCAGTTTAATAATTTTGAACCAGGTCTTGAATAGTTTCATTTAGAAGCTTGTGAGAAATAAGACACGTCAAAATGAGCCATGCTCTTATTTTAGTGTGTCACAGATATATTTATCTATCCTTTAGGTAAATATTAGTATCCCATCCGGCTCTGTTGTGAAGGTGCCCAGTATTCAAGGGCTTCTCCTGGTGATATTTCCTACATACCAAGGAGTAGAGATTGATAACTTATGCAAATCATACACAGCAGCAGCTATGCTGTGTTTGTATGTATGCAAACACAAGGTTGTTTTGATTCTCATATACCCACCATGGTATAATACTGGCATTAAAGCATGCCTTTTTTCGTATGCAACATTTGCCGTAGCAATTCCTTAGGGAGGTGTTATGCTTCCCAACAAGTGTTAATCCCTGACAGGGGAGAATGACTCTTTTATATTCATCTTTGAAAGAAGAAAAGCAGGAAAAGCGCATTCGTTGCTTTAACATAAAAAGTCTCCCCCCATTTGCCGCCACTAATTCCTAAGCGGGATGGATCGCTTCTCAACATCTGTGTACAACGACAGGAGAGACCGACTCTCTTTGCATAGGACAGTGGCTACAGGGAATTGTCAGGATTCTGGTCGTGGACATCAGACACAACAAAGCAACGGAAAATTTTAATATTTTAGTATTACTTCAACTGTTTCCTTCTTTAGATCGTATGTCAATGTGAAACATTATCTTTTTGCACAGAAGCGTTTTTCCACAAACAAGAACTACGTGGCATTCTGCCTCAGAGCAAGGCTAAACAGTCATACAATTTAATAATTTTTTTTTTTTTTTTTTTTTTTAAATACACAAATATCAATGATATAGTCATCACTAGGCAAGTTATTTCAGTATGTCAGCTGCTTTCCACATTTGCAGGACAAAATCCCCTTACAGCAAACCCCTGTGCAACTCTGCTTGCAGTATTTTCAACTTAAGTTGAAAAATTATGATCACTGATTGCAGAGTCAATTAATCAAGTCATTTCTGTTGCTTTGCTTTGTGTGTTATATAGAAAATATTTCAATGTGTGATTCCAAAACCAAGGCAGACAACACAACATAAATCTATAGTTAAGACACATTTAGAATGTCATGACATGGCATTTAAACATAGAGCATACTGTACATACAGCTCATTTTGAAAGTCTACAGATCATTAAGTTTTCCATATTTCTGCATAGTTAGTTAATTCACTGAAAATAAATGGCTGAATTTCTATTTATATGAAATATTTGGATCCTTCCCGTATTACTTGGTTAAGAGATTCTGGACAGACTTAAATCTTCTTGGGAATGATTCTACAAGCTTGGCACACTTCTCGTTTTGAA
The DNA here is from genome assembly GCA_015106755.1 of Etia nguti. Taxonomy (NCBI): domain Eukaryota; kingdom Metazoa; phylum Chordata; class Actinopteri; order Cichliformes; family Cichlidae; genus Etia; species Etia nguti. The sequence continues at coordinate 8,395 of VUQG01021222.1, read as the reverse complement.
GAGTTTTCAACTAGTAAGTAAGTGGCAGCCATAATAAGAGGCGGCTGAATTCTCTGAATACAAAAGGCGCGTCAGTATTTTCTTTATTAGCACCTTTAGCGCAGGCTGCGCCAGCCTGTTCTTTATGAAGGAAAAGGAGATACAATTCAAAGCGACGCCACTCGATCATCTACAAAAGCAAATGGTCAGCATGTCTGACAAGGTTGCAAATCGACACATGAATTACATTTCTGTTTTTCCAGCTCATCTCATAAGCTAGTATTCGGATTTTTTTTTTTTTTTGTTTTCTAAAGCAAAGTAACCCCAATGTATTCCCCAGCTTGGTTTTCACTCTGACACACCATCAACTGTGAGCTCACTACTTATTGCGAAAGTAGCGAGCATTTGTTAAGTGTGTACAGTATTGCTGTTTTGGTTTTTTTTAAATATTGTGATAATAGGATTTTGAAAATGTGCTCATTACTGGTTTTTTGGTCTGTAAGAAAATGAGAAAACAAAAAGAATGAACTGAAAAGAATAAACATGAGAAAGTCAGAGTTTCAAGAAACACAGCAGAATATCTAACACTCACCAACTCCACATCAGGAGGGATAGAAAGCCCTGCGGGAGCAACAAATGGTTCTTCACTCTCTTCAGGCTCTGCCTCCTCTACACAAATGAAGGGACATGAGAATGGAAAATAAATATACAGATAAACAGGTTAACTTTTGATAATCATCGGCAACAAAAAACTAACACACGCCACTTTATATCTACCCAGTTGAGCAATAACATTAAGATTATTTCTGAACTCCTAAAACATTTTAAAAATGGATGAAACGCATGCCTCTACCAACCTCGCCACTACACAAATACATCAAAGCAAAACAGCACTCTAGCCTTTACCTTCATCTTGATGACAACATACAGGTCAGGTGGAAATGATCTTAAATATTTAACCAGGTACTGTAGGGAGTTTGCAGCATTAAAGGGTCCTTTATATTAATAAAAGGCATCTATGAAGCAATTAAAATAAAAAAGAGCAATGCTTATGGATTCTACTTGCATGTGTGCATGTGGAAGGTGTGCCATGGCAACAATATGTAATCGGTAGGCTTATAAGCCAGCAGTGTGCTGCTGGCACTGCCATACAGTAGAATTGTTTTTTTAAAAAGCAATACTGATCGCTATAATTATACAGTAGCACTGTTATCAGGGTTAAACTACTTGCAACTGGATAATATAGCTTCTTCTTAAATCTTATATAAAGTAAATCTCTTTGGTAATTACGCATTACAATAAAAACCATTGACACGGATCATTTTTAATGGGAAGTCCAGCATTATCTTTATTTAAAGCCATGCTACAGTCCTGCTTACAGAGTAGTTACTCAGTGAAGACGGAGTGAATTATTTAAATAACCTCAGCAAAGAGATACTGCTTATTCAAATTAGCTTCCTTATTTTGACAGGATGTGAAACTAATTGGTATATTGTGAAATGACTGGCTAATGATTGGTTTAGGGTTTAACAGAGTGGCTAACAATAAGACGCATTTATCATGTTTTGACAGAACACGTAATAAACTGTACTGAATTTAACCTTCTGATTTGGCTATCAATCAGAACCAAATAATTGATATATATAATTCCCAAAAGTTGATTCTGTTCATCTGGACGTAGCGTTTTCAGTGGGAGAAAAGTTTCGTCACTCATCCAAGTGACTTCTTCAGTCTCAGCTGACTGCAGGTGAGACCACTGATCAATGCTGTGATTGCAGTCATTCCCCAACTCTTTGTGAATGGTAATCAAGGGCATTTGTTATTGATCAATGGTCTTTCATCAGTGGCTGTTGATCAATGGTCATGAAACTGAGTTCACAGCCCACTGTTTGTCAGTGGGCTAGTTTCAGTAATTATGGAACTGTACTGGTTGGGGAAACCTGCAGTCAGCTGAGACTGAAGAAGTCACTTGGATGAGTGACGAAACTTTTCTACTACCGAAAACGCTACGTCCAGATGAACAGAATCAACCTTTTGGGATTTCCTTACCTGGATGATTGAGCATGCGTCATGTGATAAATTACTGCGATATATTTCCTTCAGCTCTAATGCTCTCTTTGCCCCTGTGAATATGAATTGGTAAGAGGGGAGTTCTTGACCACTTTTTTTTTTTAGTTTAAATAGAGCTAAACTCAAACTAGCTCAAATGTGAGACCTTTCTCACATGTGAGACCTACTTTTTCCACAAAGTCACCCTCTACAGGCATCTGAATCTTTAGCAGATGTTTGAATACCATTGGGGTCAGCTCTACAAATTCACCAGAGACACAGAGAGGCATCTAGTCTGCTTGCTTGTGAAACCACTAGAAGTTTATGGTAGTGTGTATGTCAGATATTTAAAGCAGAAGTAACTGTGTCGGTGTCAGTGTCTATCTTTTAGGAAGTAAATTAATTAATTTTTTTTCTTGAGCAAGAGGATGTTTGGGAAGTCATTCCAGACATGACAAGGGTCTGTTGGAGGGCAAAGGGTGTGTTTAGATGACATTTGGGAAAAAGGCTGTTAGTTTAAGGTTTGCACAAGGGACTAGGGAATCCATGAAGGCTCCTCACAAAAGAACGACATTAATAAGAAGTCACAAACGGATAGAGGACTAAAAGTAACACAGATGTGCTTTTTGCACATTTGTCATGAGTTTTTTTTTTTAGGCAAAAATTAAACTTCAGCAAACACCTCAAGTGTATGAATGGGCAGATGGTTGTTTGGATTATAAAAAGTTTTTATATATCAGAAAGAGCTGCTGCTGTGCTGCTGTGTTCTTCACAGCAGACTGCGGCAGCCAAAAACACAATCAACTACAATTCTAGACATGACACAGATCCCACGGTAACCACATTACTCTGGCAAGTTGTAATGAGTTCTCACCAGGTTCCTTGTTAGCATCCTCCTCCTCAGTGGGCTGAGAGGGGTCATAGTAGTCAGCGCTGTATTTGAAAGCCACTGCGTTGTAAGAGCCTTCATCAGCCAGAGCCTCACTCAGACGTTTATACTCCTCCTCTGTGAAGGATTAGGAAACACACGTAATCAGGAAAGGAAAAAAAAAAAAAAAAAGACTGGAATGTTGATGAACACTTTAAACCAGTCTGCACAAACTGATGATGACTTTGATTTTGATGAAGGACATCTATCTGTGAAGATAACGAACGTTATTCTTTGTAAGTTGATACTGTGTCAGTTTTAATTAGACATACAGTATACAGGGTAGTGGATGAAAAATTAAACAAAACAGTGATGCAGTCCTGTCTTGTGTGTTCATTAGACCAAAATAAAACTTTGTGGTTTAAATGAGAAGCATTAGTATGCATTATTTACTGCATAGGTAGAGTAAGAACCTCCTCCTTTCCATCTGTGAAACACAGGGGGAGTTTTGCAGGGTCATCGTATGGATCTTTTTGTGTCACGCTTGGGCCAAAACAACAGACCATCATTAATAGAAAAGAAAAGGGAATTCTGAATAACACCAAGGAATACTAAAAGAAAATGTCAGGATGCCTGTCTGAGCTGTATCTCATGAGAGAGTTGGTCATGCACAAAGAAAGGTACCTTTGCACACAAATCAATGGTACAAAGAAAGTGAAAAATGAAATGAAGTGAGTACAACTCCAACTGCCCCCCAAAATTGGGATGTTATATAAAATATAAATAAAAACAGAATACAATAGCTCGTCATTTTCATAAACACATATTTCATTCATAGTAGAACATAAAAAATATAAAATGTTTTAACTGAGAAAATATAACATTTTAAGAATGAAACAAGGTCACTTTGAATTTGATGGAAACGACATATATCAGAAAAGCTAGGACTGGGCTGTGTTTATCACTCTGCAGCATCCCCTCTTCTTTTAACAGCAGCCTGTAAACAACTGGGAACTGAGAAGACCGTCCGTCGAATGTTGTCTCATTCCGGTCTGATAGAGGATTCTAAAAACTCAACAGTCGTGGATCATCTTTGTTGTATTTTTTCCATTTCATGATGTGGTAAATGCTTCAGCTGGTGAAACGTCTGGACTGCAAACAGAGCAGTTCAGCGCTTGGACTCATCTACTACAAATCGATGCTATTTTAATAGATGCAGTAGCAATGTCTTGCTGAAATATACATCTTCTGGATGGGAGCGTATGTTGATTTAAAACCTGTATATAACTTTCAAGACTGATGAGACTTTCAGATGTGCAACATGTCAACTCAGCCACCCCGATCAGAGATACAGGCTATTGGACTGAATGCTGGCAGTCGATTTGAACTGAGTTTAGGCTCAGGGGAGATGGCAGCATTTCTGGATCACGTTTACATATGGCTTCTTCTTTGTATAACAGCTTTTGTGGATGCAGGTAATGGTTTCTGACAAGTGTTCCTCAGCCAATTCCGTGATTTCCATGACAGAATCATGTCTATTTTTAATGCAGTGCCACCAGAGGGTCCAAAGATCAAAGGCATCCATTATTTATTTCTGGCATTGTCCCTTGCGCACAGAGATTTCTTCTGATTCTCATAATGATTTAATGATATTATCTACCGTATATAATAAGATATTCAAAGTCTTTTACAATTTTATGTTAAGGGACATCATTGCAACATTACTGTTCCACAATTTGTAGACAGAGTTTTTCGCCGATTGGTGAATGTCTGTCCATCTTTACTTCTGAGAAACCCTGCCTCTCTAAGACGTTCTTTCTCTAACCAACGATGTTACTGATCTGTTGCCAGTTAACCTAATTAGTTGCAAAATGTTCCTCGAGCTGTTTCTTTTTAGTACCACTTACTTCTCCAGCTTTTTGTGTCCTCTCTTGCAGTGTTTTTGAGATGTCTTTCTGCCATCAAATTCAAAACGAGCTAATGATTTTCGTGAGGTTGTACTGTTGTTAACTGTTTTTGTATACTTTTAGGACATACTCATGCAGAAATATAGAAAACTTTAACAGGCTCACAAAATTCTTCTTACAATTGTCCTTTTAAAACCTAATGTTTATTTATTCTGGTCAATGAATATGAATGGGTTTGAAAACTTGACATCTCTTCCCTTAGTTTGGTTGCTTTTCTTCAGAAAATAAATATATGAACTAAATTGCATTTTTAAGAGCCATAGAAGAATGTTTACTCCACTCAGATGTATCTGAGGTGAAAGCAACAACCCATACAAAGCATACAGCTGGTAAGCAATGCACAAATGGCTTGTTGAAGGACTGTACTTAAGTGCGTCTCAGTAGCCTCTGTATTATAATATCCATATAATCTCAAATAACTCATGATCATTATGATATACAAATAGTTATAATGTTACCAGTGTAATGTATATAAGGGGACAGGGAGTATGCATGTTGGACCCCGTAACCAACCCTTTTCTACTGAAATTCACTGAACTCTATAAATATTTCTTATGCTTCCCACTGTCCCTTAAGTGGACAGATGGGTAATCGCCTCAGCAAAATGGGGTCAGACCTCCAAATTCAAGGGCAAACCGGACTGCAAGATCCACCTTCTGCAGTGTGTGTATGTTTTACACAAACCATTCGCTGATTCTTTCTGACCTGTCAGTTTGAGCACAAGAGACCATATTTCACTTAAAACTGTGGCTTATTAAATTCAATTACAGTCATTACGTCTGTCTTTTAGAAGGATGCTTTGTCATCAAAACAGCCAGTTTCATTATATTATGTAAAATGAGTGAGATGCAAGTATCCTAGATGAGTCAAATGTGATTTCCATAGAAATTGCGGCTCTTCAACTCAGAGTTAAAGCCAGCCATTTTTAAGAGTCTAAAAGCTGAAAAGGCCTTAGAAGGGGGCGTCACTCTGCTCTGAAGATTTGGCCTGGGAAAAAAATATAAATCCAGATTTTGTTAAGAAGCCTAGATTAAAGTTTTTAGCAAATGTGACTTGTCAATTTTTTGTTGGGATAAAATCCAAGTTTTTATGTGCAGAGGCAGTCTGCAGAAGAAGTCTCATAAGATGATGCAGGCCTGAAATTAAAACGCACTGGATAGTAATTAAAACAGTGACACAGACTGTCTTTGAAGAGAGTGAAAATTTTTAAACTGTGAAAAAGCAAGACAGGCATGACACGAGTTCAAAAGAGGACCTGATAAATGGAATTAGTGTAATATGACAGGCATGACAGAGGCAGCAATAAACATTAACCTACTAAGTTTGTAGTAGTTTTTCATAATGCAAACCTCCCATTCTACCACATCCCTAAGGTGCTCTAATGGATTGAGATCTGGTGACTGTGGAGGGCATTTGAGTGCAGAGAACTAACTGTCATGTTAAGGAAATCAGATTGCGGTGATCTGAGCTTTGTGAGACACATGCATTATCATGCTGGAAAGCCATCAAAAGATGGGCTACAGAAGGATGGACATGGTCAGCAACAACACTCGGGTCGGCTCTGGTGTTTAAAGTTGGTACCAAGGAACCCAAAGTGTGTCGAGAAAATATATCACACCAATACATCACTGCTGCCAGCCTGAACTGCTGATACAAAAATAATGGATCCATTCTTTGATGTTGTTTACACCAATTTCTGATTCTACCATCCAAATGTCACAGTATAAATCTGGAAATCAAGATCACTGGTTCAGTTCTAGCCAGAGACTCAAATTCCTTCCCAGCAAGAATTTTGGCTTCTACAGACTGGCTGCGTGTCCATGTAGCACACAGATTACAGTCAATCAGCTACAGATACTCGAGCACACCTGTCCAAAGAATCAATTTGTTTTATTCCTACTTTTCCACCAGGGACAAGATTATAGACCTGCATAAGGCTGGAATGAGTAAACTGCTTGCTGAGAAGGTCATAACTGTTGAAAGAAATAAAATGAGCATCAATCATCCTTACAAAGCCCACAAAGTCCCCCTGCTAAAGGAGGCACATGCGATGGCCCATCTTAAGCTTGCCAGTGAACATCTGCAAGGCTTGGGAGAAAGTGCCGTGTCAACTCGCCCTGCAGCCTTTGGGGAAAGAGAAATGCTGAGTATGACCCAAAGAACACCATCCCCACAGCCAAGCACAGAGGTGGTAACATTATGCTTTGGGGCTATTTTCCTACTAAGGGTACAGGATGACTTCACCACATTGAGGGGCTAATGGGCGGGGCCCTGTACCATAAAATCTTGGATGAGGACTTCCTTCCCTTATCCGGAACACTGAAGATGGGTCATAGATGGGTCTCCCAGCATGACCCATAAACGTGCGACCAAGGCAACAAAGGAGTGGCTGAAGAAGAAGCACATTAAGGTCATGGATTGGTCCAGCCAGTCTCCAGACCTGAGTGCTATAGAATCTGTGGAGGGAGCTGAAGGTTTAGGTTGCCAAACACCAACTTTAAACCCAAAGGACTTAAGAGTTTCAACAAAGAGGAGTGGGTCAAACTAGAATAGAATAGGATTGTGATTAGGATTGTACATGTACAATGAAAATCCCTCCTGAAATAAGTGCAAACCTGGTGAATAACTACACAAAAACATCTTACCGTTGCGCTTACCAACAAGGGTATCTCAAACAAGTCATATTTTGCGTCGGGATCAAATACTTATTTCGCTCATTGACATGCAATTTAATTTATAACTTTTTTTTCCCTGGATTTTTGGACGATATTATGTTTCTTTCGATTAAAATCAAACTACCTGTTTACCTGACTGTTCATTTTTTGTAAGCAAACAAATGTACAAATTCAGCAGATGATCACATAATTTCTTCCCCCAGTGTATTGACAACAATCTGAAACTTAGCAATAAGTAAATGGCAGTGCATTCATCACGAATGGGAAATCATAAGGACCAGTAGACATTACCTTAAAATGTCTATTGGAACAACAGAAGAAGACAGCAAAAATGCTGTTGAGTGAGCATCCCCTGACATATCAGCCCATGCAACTACAGCTTTATTAAAAAGGCCTGACTACAAACAGAAAACAAGTTTGAGCTACTGACACAAAACCAGCTTTTGAAAACAGATTATGAAAATAAGGTCATGATATCCTATTTAACAGCTTCAGCAAATTTAAGGTCAATAAGATTGTGGTGGGGCGTGGTCTGCGGTAGGGCAGGGCAATATGGCCAAAAATATTTATCACGATATATATTTGAAAATAACGATATAACTGACGATATAACTGACGCGAGACAAAATACTTTACAACTCCACAACTTTATTAGTGCAAAAAAACCCCATCAATGTATTTTCACTTAAACAAGCAGCTGTTTTTTTATGTGCATTAAAGCTATATAAAAATTTAACAGTCCAAATGCAAATTCCTTGCTGACAGTTTAACCAAAAGGCATTTCCAGTGGAAATGGGCCGACATATCCTGAGCATAACCATGTATAATATAACGCCATAACCGTGTTAACACGGCAA
>VUQG01021219.1:32474-53099 GCA_015106755.1 Etia nguti | reverse complement strand
TGCTTATGTCTGGCCCACATTGAATTTAAAGGTGTACTATGTTATAAGCAGAACTATAGATGATCAGAAATCACTTTTAAATGCGCATTTATAAGAATTGAGGCTATTACTCTGCTGTAGTATTGGCGTTTGCTAATATTGTTGGTTAAAGATGGTCCCTTTTTCATTACATGAGGTGAAATGAAGGGTTTTTTTTTGTTTTTTTTGGTTTTTGATGAGGCAGAATTTGGCATTTGCTGCAATGCCCAGACATTTAAGCTGGTGTTGCTTGCATGATTGCTCTAATGATGTTTAAAAGGAATGGGGTTGAACCTTTTTAAGGCAGGTTTGGAAGGTAAGTGCACTGTAACAACTTTGATCTTTGGTAGATGAACTGCAAGGCATAACTGACCTCTTTAATTTATTATATCTGCATGTGGTGCTGAAGTAAAGAAATCCTTTGAAGTGGTGGAAATTAAACATTTTTTTTTAAATGTTAATGCACTGTAGAGGATTTTCGCAAATGAAGTGTGGACAACAAATCTGATACTGTATTACTGTTTTGGTGTGTGGATTTTCATTGTTTTCTCTTGTTTCACTTGTTAGTTGGTGTATATAACACAATTGATGAGCTCATGTTCACAGTCTGTAAAAGCAACCCTCACATTTATTAAACAGCAAAGGTAAAATATCAGACAAAGAGCAGTTAGCCTTGATAGCTTCTATTGTGGTATCTTTTCACATATAGCCAACAGTTTTGTAAGGGCAAAGATGAGTTGAAAAGCAAAGAAAATGAAAATATCAATATAAACTGGTCACAGAGTAAGATGTGACAAAGCCCTGCTCAGGGAACAGTTTAAGTTGGATTATGAGGGAAAGATGTTAAAGTTCACTTCTCAATAGGAAGGGTGATGCTTTCTGTGAGCTTTTGACACTGAAGAAAACTAACAAAGAAGTGACATAATGGTCTGCTTTAGTGGTTTGAGCGTAGTTGTTAAAGAATAATGCACTATGCCTGCTATACTCTGACTTTTAAAGTCAGTGTTGTTTTTTTTTTTTGTTTTTTGTTTTTTAGGTCTGTCTCTACAAGCCCTGATAATAACCAAACATGAAAGTGAAATTGTATTGTAATGTGTATTACATGTTAATGGAAATGTACTGATAGTGAGAACGGTCTGAATCCTTGGGTGGGGTCATCTACATAATCAAAGGCTTAACTTCTGAGGGGGCAGCTGTGCTAGAGCTCCAACGCCCAAAAACAGGAAGAACCCAATCTACATATCAAATGTGCCCCTAGACAAAGCATGTATATACTGGCTGCATTACTTAAAATTGACTTAAATTAACTTTATTTATGTAGTACATGTTTTCCTTATGAATGAAATTTTAGCTGCAAATATTTACTCTATTATGTTACATTCCACTGATTAAAAATTAGCATGGATATCTTTTAAAATCATAAATGCCAAGATAGCTCACTTGTGCTTCCTGACCCTGCTGTGATTTGTGGAAAATGTGTGGGAACCTGTTAACATCAACTATAAAACACTTTATCAGCAAGAAGAGAGCAGGATGAGTATACTGCCAGGACTGTGGATCTAAGCAGTGCTGCCAGTGACTTTACCGAGCAAAGGCCAGAAACATGAAGCTCTGACAGCTTTTGTCTCTGTGTTTTTCTAAAGGATTGAAACATTACCATTTGTGTGTTGAAAATAAGCACTCATACTGTAATATGCATGTGATATATCTAGATGCTGGCCCGCTGGAAACGATTGATGAGTGAGCTTGTTATACGGCGAGCATGTCCAGTCAGCCTGGACCTGTGGTTAATGGGCTTCTTCCTTTTGTAACAAATACTTATGGTTTCAAATATTACACTTGTCTTTGTTACTTTAGAGAGACAAAATCTGTTTTGAGCTTATTGCCCAAGTAACTGTATCCATTTCCCCGACCTCTGCTGTCCATGGTGCTAATTGAAAGCTGGGGTGATGCTATTGATATTAATTATTGCTATACAATATAATTTTTTTGCACTTACATATTGTGTGTCTGCGTGTGTGTGACACAGAGAGAGAAAATGTAACATAGCGTGTTTGCTGAGGTACTATGTGGCAGTAACGACCCCCATTGTAGAGTTGTTAACCCTGTGACGATAATGGATCCAGTCAAGTGGCTCATAATGGCTTTGTCACTTGTTTTGTTTCTGTTAAATGTTGATGCATTTTTTTTTTAAACCACCACACTGACTTTTTCCAACGTGCATATTTAGTAAATATAAAATATTAACAGGACAGAGACTTGTTCTTTTATCAGTAATGGAGGTGGAATTCCAATCACATCATTTCTATTTACAAATAACTTAAATTCACAAAAAAGAAAGTGGAAATGTTGAGCGTCCTCCAAGCTTTAATATTCTCCTATTGTTCCAACAGGACATAGGCACAGTTTACTGCAAAAGGTCCACATCAGCCCACAGAGCAAGGTTGTAATTGCAGTACTGTGTGGGATTGCACTCTTCAGCAAACATGATGCAGATAAGGAAGTTTGAAGCTCTGATGTATCAGCTAAGTCTGCTCAGAGAGAGCCACCCCTCTTACCTGGAAGCCTTCCAAAATACTGCAGGCTCAATGCAAACTTTAACTCTGGTGGGAGTTAAAAGCAACTTTTAATTATCTCAGTTATCTTTAAGAACTGTTTCAAGGCTTTCATTTTCAGTCTGGTATTTTGTAGTAGACAAGCTGAAGCTGCTAATCTCTGAAAATGTGTCTAAGAGTGTTTATCTATTTTTTTTATACTATATTCACTCTTTTTAAAACTGCTTAAAAAAACACCAAAAAAACAAGACCCAGTTGTATTAGCTGAAGTATACTGGATCTCTCCCCCCCCAGGTATAGTGTTCCCAAAAATCACTGGAGAGATCTGTGGGAAACTTGACTCCAGTCACTCCTAGTCAGATCACAGCAAAGATCACAGCATTGTTACTTCAAAGCAAGCTCTGTTTGAGGCCCACACACAGACAAGTCAGGGCAGCATGGCGCTTCATCTGGGACTCTGAGGAGCCTCTACTCCTTCAAACTTCAGCCGGAAGTTCACCTATTCCCTCAGCAGATGGAAGGACACAACAAGGACCCATTGCTGTGGAGTTGTGGAGCCCACCAAGGGGACGCCTGTGGCCGGACCCTTCCCCCTTCATTCCCCTCTGCATTTCTCCCACCCACACACAGCAGTTACATAACTTAGCCACCATTTACCCATATACAAGTTATACAAATTTGATTTGTATTGATCTGAAAATTTGCTAAAAGTAATAAGTAGCCCTCTAATTATGTAAGTCAGTTTCTCCAGTGTAATACAACAAGTTAACTATTTCATAATTTTTCTCCACAATTTGACAATCATCCACAATTTGACAGTGGCCTTCAGGAGTCCAAAGTCAATTCAGTCAGTCAGACTTGAGTGTTTTAAGGTAACAGGTAAAGTTTGGATATACGTTTTTGCTTCCTATGTACCTTTGCTTCCAATTTTAATTTATTAATGGCACATTTCGTATTTAATGATGTATTATTTAATTCATTTTGGCACTTGTGACCCTCCATACTGTTCACGCCTGCACTGAGCCCACTTTGATGGACCAACTCTGAGCCGCTAATCAGCCAGTCTGTCATCATTGGACTAATGCCTGGTACCTGCTGTGTCTCCTCTCTTGAGTCTTGTAATCAGTCTGAATCCTTGTGATGTCTGTTTTCAAAAAAATAGAATTTGGGGGTGGGGTGCATGTTGAAAATATTATGGATGCCTCCCAATAGCTTTACAATCACACTCTGTCAGGAAAAATAAAAGGATTTATAATAAAGCATGCTGAGAAGCCTAAAATATTATGTACTTTTTTCCCCTGCATTTTAAAGTATAGTCTTTAGCCCACCTTCCAGGTATCTGTGACACAGAGAGTCAAGGTTAAAGGGATAACTATAGGAGGAAGTATGTGAACTGTGCACGCTGTATAAATGAAGCTGAAGCATGTAATAATGATAAAGAGTGAGGGAATTGCAGACATAAAGACTAAAGCATCCTGGGTAATTGTTAGTACAGAGTTGTATAGCTGCTGTGTGGATTGGTGAAATAAGCTGTGTAGACAAAGATTTTCCACTTATAGTCTGCAGGAGGAAGGACCAGGAGACTCTTCCCTTTGTTGGGGCCTGTGTGTAGGATGCATAAGGCTGCTACTCTACTCTGAGGGGAACACTGAAGCGAGGAGAAGCTCTGGTGTCCTGAGCAGAGGGGTCAGTCCTCAGGAGGGAATCGCTGGAGAAAGGACCTCTGAACTGAACAGATAGCTCTGGGGGTTCAGAGGAATTGAGAGCTTAGTGGTGCTGCAATGGTTTGCAGAAGTTCTCCTTTTGCACTTCACAGGCCAAATCAAGGAAGAGCTGCAGGATCCCTGTGAAGTGCTGACCTGCCAAGAGGTGGCGTCTCTTTTGAAATCAAGACAAACACTGCAGTTGGAAATCTCCAGTTCAAGCGCTGTTAAGAGCAGCTTTATTAACTATGCAAAAAATATCAATCAATTTTAAAAAATTGTTTTATTTGGTTCGACTAAAAAAATTCAGATAAGAAACAAGGAGACAGAGGTTGCAGCACAGTGTGGAGCACTATTCAGTTACTACACTCTAATTCTGTGATCCCACTCCAAACACTACTGCACACAATTCATTTACCTCACCTGGTCCCACTACAAACCTGACTACTCTCAGTGAAGCTACCAGGAAACCCTACAAGGGACAAGCAGGACCAGAGTTAAAATATCACTGACACAATCTCTAAAATAACACAGAAAAAGGAAAAAGAAACAGTTAAAAAACTCTCGTGGATAATAATTGACACTTGAATGGAATTTTAAAAGAAACAAAGAACAGTTAGAATCACGCACAGCATTAACACAACATATATGAATTGCATTAATGCATCAAACATGTTCTATAATTAACAAACACTTAAATCCCCACAGTTCAGGAGGCTACAGGTCAAGATTCCAGGGGAAGTGCTTTAACATTGATCTGTATAAATATAATAACACAAGGTACTTTACTGATACTAGTTTGTTTTGTTTTTTCCTTAAAGTTTGTGACATACAGCCCCCAAGTTATCAGTTAATCACCTATAGTGACTCATTTAGCCTAAGAGACATTTACTGCACATAGCTTAGAGGACTGTGTTGAGCAAGATAAAAGCCTACCACACCTGGTGCATGGCCTTTTGTTACCTAAGCACCTCCCACTAATATGCCCACTATTCTCAATCAGTGTCCTAGGGAGCTGGGCATTCCCCTACAATACACATGTTCAAAATAATGTTCTCCAATTCCCTTATAATCATACTTTATAATAATTTGTACAATGAAGAACAAAAAAATAAAGTAATACAATATGGTATTTACATTACAATAAAATGTGCCCGCTACCACAATGTCCAGCTAGCTTATACTGCCTTTTCCAGGGAATTGTAACCCACAATCCTTTGCATCAGGTACACATACATCAAGAGAGTCAGAGTTCACACAGTTTTGAGAATGTGATAATTTCATAAGGGCATATCTAAATACAGACAGGAGCAGTTCAAAGGATTTTTTACAACATGGAAATTTGGCAACGGGGTTACCTTCAGAGCTACAAGGCTCACAGATGATGGGGCAGGCAGGAAAATAGTCCAAGGTTTCTGAATCAAAGTCGAATTAAGTCCAAGTGGGTACTGGGTAAATCCTACTGAGCAGACAACAACCCGGGAGCTTCCTGGAGATGAGAGCAAGAAGTTGCCTTTTTTCTGTCCCTTTCCTAGTTTCAAACATGACCACTAAAGAGGGCTGAACAACCTAGTTGAAACCAAGGGGAGAAACTGTTTCTTAAATATTCCAGGTGAGTGGTTTCCTGGTAACGGCAAAGCCAGAGGCATCTGCACATGATTGAGCACAGAAGAGGAGAGATATAGGGAGGGGGAAACAGAGGGTGGGGAGAAGGATTACAACCAAAAACCTCGAACATCATGCGTGAATGCTGGTACAGATGTTGTATAACTGCCATGTGGGGTGGCGTAATATGAGGCACTGGGTCTGGGGAAGACTGTGGGCTCAGGGTAAGCAGGCATCGTCTTGATGCGGTGAACAGCTCCACATTCAAAATAACTGCTGCCATCAGCTAAGTAGATGGGGGAAGTTAAAGCTGCAGCTTTTAGGGTTAGAGGCTCCTCAGAGTCCCAGCTGAAGCTTCTCTTTGTTCCAGTTTGTCTGGACGGTGTATAATAAGCCGGCTGTTCCACTCTGAGAGGAACACCAGAGAGAGGAGAAGCTCTGGGGTTTTGAGCAGAGTGTTCATCAGTTTTAAGGAGGGAATCAATGGAGAAAGGACCTCTGAACTTCACTTCACGCTGGATACGAACAGATCTGCGGGCTTCAAGTTCATGAGAGCTGGGAGTTGAGCAGTGCTGCGATTGTTTGCTCAGGTTCTCCTTTTGCATCTCGCAGGCCAGATCGGGGAAGAGCTGCAGGATGCCTCTGAAGTGCCGACGTATCATCTTCGCTGTGATCTGAGTCAAGTCCAACTTCCAGTAGTTTCTCTTACTATTGAGTGAATATGGCACAATTGGAACCTGAAAAAAATGTCTCAGTCAACTGAACAGAAATGTGATTCTTGAAGTAGTTCTTACAACATCATTTACAAATACGTAAAATCTTACCTTGACAAAACATTTGTTTGTTGACAAACAAACTCTGACGTTGTTCTCAATAGATTTTTGATCCTCAGAGAACAGGGTCAGTTTATCCATCAGCTGCACATACATCACAATGCAAGTTAGTGCTTGACATGTGAAAGAGATTACTGTTGAGCATAGCAATTTTCAAATCAATCCAAGCTATAGTATTTTTTTTAGATTCTCTTAATTAGGTATTTAGAAAAAAAATGACAATTCCTGTCCTACAGATTGGGGGGATAAAAAGCCAATCCCCGATCTCTTGTCTGTTTTATCTAATAGTTATGACATGCAGCTATATTGCTACTCTTTGCCTATTTCCAGTTCTACTTTCATTTTGAAGCAAACAAATTTCTGGTCTAGTTTCTTGCCATTGCACTCTTTTTTTTTTTTACAGCATTTCCTACAGCTGGTTACAAGCAACCACCCTTCTGTTTCCTGTTTACATCAGCACACATGGGTACAACAGCGATCAACATGATAGTGAAGAAAAAAAGGTTGCAGAGTGCAGATAGCTTTGTAATTCTGAATCTTTGTTACCTGAGTAAAGGTGAGCATCTTGTCTGGAGCATCATGGAGAACAATGGCAATCTTAGCCAGGTAGGTGGTGGTGTTGCTGAGCAGAGCCTTCTGAGCACTGCTGGCTGGATCCGAGAGAGACAACGGAGTGCCAAAGTTCCCTGTCTGGTTCTCCATCTCGTTTGCTCCACAGGATAGTGTTGTCGCAGTCCTCACTTGGTGCTGATGTGTGCCTGAAGTGGTCAACCCAGGCTAGAAGTCTTGCTGGAGCAATTCATTAGGGTGTTCCTGACGACCACCTTTTCATGTGAAGATGAGTCGTTAATGTTGGAGGAGCAGCCACTGCGGGAATCCTAAAAGTGAATAAGGTCATCAGGATGTCCATGTTCATGCTTTAGGACATTTCTTAATTTCCTTAATTTTCTTACTGATTTGAGGCCTTCTTATTCAAGACATCAAGTAGAGACTGTCTATAATGAATGTTTGAATAATAAAAGTTTGCTGAAGACTACATCTTTAGAGGCTTAAACTACTGACCTCATTCACAAACATAAAAATCACTGGAAGACCGAGGCTATGTGGGTGAGGTGATATTGCTGTCACTGGTATTCAATAGTTAAAATGGGTCACTATCACAAACAGTGCGTCTCATTTGAATGTGACTAGAAAGAGTCTTAAGTTACATTCCAGCAGTTTACGACTGGGGTGGGATGAAATTCTGGGCCTCTGACACATTTAGGTCAGTGCACTCAAAGGATATCTGCAGCACATCATTAACACGCGGTTTTTATTTCTACATGAATTCATGTTAGATGACAAAGATTATGTTAACACTATTAAATACCTTTTGTTAATACTAATAATTATATCAGTCATCTCCTTATCCCTGTGGTCACTGTGTGAGAGGGGTGGTACTTCCAGGACAGTTTTCCACACCTTTACAGAGCCAAGACAGGGAGACTGACAACATTTCACACTTAGAGTGACACAACAAATTTTGAACTAACAAATAACCCATTATGCATTTCAACACAACACAGACTGCCTTCAGGTTTGAACCCAGAACCTTCCAGACATGTGGCAGCAGTGCTAAACGGTGCACTGCTGTGCTATCCATTATCTTGGACATTTAGAATATCATCTAAAATAATATTTCTCTCTCCTCCTGTCATTGTCCCCAAACCTCATCACCATAGAGACCGTCTTCCTCCACAACATAAAAAAAACAAAAGAAAGGCAAAACATAAATTAAACATACAAAATTCACAAAGAAAGATCATAACACCCTCAACTACTCCTAAATAAATTAAAAGGTGGAGTAGTAAACAATATGTCACAGTCAGTGGATGGGGACTGTGTAGAGTGGAGAATAGAGCACCCAAATGCAGACAAAACAAAGCGTGGAAACACTTAATATTAACTGAAAGCGAGCAGTTTATTAAAGGCTGGTTTTAACTGCATGAAACGAGGCTAAGGCAAAACTAAACACTTAACCTAAACTGGGTGAACTAAGGCTAAACATAAAAAAAACCCTGAACATGAGCATGGAAACCTGAAACGTGAAGACTTGAGTACATGAAAATCCTGGAGAGCCCAGCAGAATAGCAGGACAAACAGACAAGGAATGAATAACGTACAGACTAAATACACACAGGAGGTGATCAGTGGAAGTGGAAACACATGGTGGAAACAGCTGATTAGAATGAACATAATGAAGTCACAGGGGAAGTGAAACTAGACACACTGAACATGGAAACACCAGACTCTTCACAGTAAATCAGGAAACATAATGAGACGCAGACATAACAACACGAGCTTGACAACATGGCAACACGCAGACATGAAACATGACAGATTAAGACAGGCAGACTTAACATGACGAGCTGACGAGGAACACGCACACTATAATCACACAAAGGAAAAAGGGAACTGGAGAGGAGACATCGACATAACCAAAACAGAACATGGCTGAGGAAAAACACATGACAGATGGAAAGGGACACGAGGGAAAACATGTAAATAAGAGGAGAAGATGGGAGACAAAGACATTAGCAATATCAGCAATATCTTCCTCTAAACCATCAGTGTGCTTTCTTGATGCCATTCCTACAAGACCTGCTGAAAGAGGTTTCACCATTAATTAATGCTTCAGTTTTAAATATGATTGATCTATCTTTATTAACAGGCTATGCACCACACGCTTTTAAAGTAGCAGGAAATAAAAATCTTGCACTTGATCCAAAATCTTAGTTAATCATAGACAAATTTTTACCCTTCCATTTATTTCAAAGATTCTTGAAAGAGTAGTTGTCAGACAGTTAACTGATCATTTGGAAAGGAATGGCTCCTTTGAACAGTTTTAGTCAGGATTTAAATACATCACTGGACAGAAAAAGCACTAATAAAGTTCACAAATTATGTTCTTATGGGCTTTAACAGTGGACTCAGCTTTGTGCTTGTCCTTTAGACCTCAGTGCAGCATTTGATTCCACCAATCAGAAACTTTTGCTGCAGAGATTAAGACACACGGTGGGCATTAAAGGAAATGTGGTGGTCACAGAGTTCCCCAGGGTTCTGTCCTTTTTAGTTTCTTTCTGTTATTGTAGCATCTTTACCTTACAATATGAAGCATATTGAGGCAATGGTTGTTGTGTGTTGGTACTATATAAATGATTCTGAATTGAATGGAATATGGCAAAAATAGCTCCTGGATAAAAATTTCCCCCTAAATTCCGATCCGGGTCAGTGTACATTTATTTAAATTAACTAGAATCAGCATGTTTCTTTTTTCAAACGAAAAGGCAAAAATATTTTTAGTGGCAGAAACAAGCTTGCATAAAAGTCAGCAGGTGTTCTTGCTGGAAGTGACTGTGTCCTTGGAAGACGGGACAGGAGAAGGATGGACAACTGGGATGTAGGACCTGTTGCTACACGGCTACCAAGGTTTTGCTGGCGAATCACTCCGAAGGGCCATAAACTTGCTGGGGATCAGGGGACTACACAGCAAAACAACCATAATAAACATCATTAATGCTGTTGAGAAGGCATTAAGATGGCTGTGGATCAAAAGGGGTGATGTGTGAACCACGCATGCTGCCCGGACACAAGACTGATGACCCTTGGCTGGGTTGTGTGGACAAGGATGTACGACTATGAAAGACCTGAAACAAGAACTTCACGTTATACCACTGAAGATGTGTCTGTGTTAAAACCTTCTTTGTTATTAATAAATGAATAACTGTCAGTAAAAGTCAGCTGAGAATTTGCACTTTTTATTAGTAGAAACCTTTTTTATTGCTCTTTCAAAACAAAAGGACATATCTTTATTTCCTCCTATTGTTTCTCCCAATGCTTCAGTCCCTCTCTGATTGTAACTGGCTAGGCAGAATTGGCTGTGTCAGAACTGGTCTGTGTATGCTGCTGTCCTTCATGTAATAGTGACTGTTTCAGTCTAACCTAAGCCTGTTTTCTCCAAATTATATTTTTTTATCTTTTCTAAAATACATGTGGAAATCTTGAGGGTCAGCGGTGTTTTACAGATCCCTTGGTGAATCCGTTTCTCGGACCAGACCCCAGAGCAGCTGAATAGCACACCTTTAATCAGAGACAAGTGAAAACACATGGCTCAGGGTGGCAGACTCACAACCATCCACCAGAGTAAAGCTGTAATCCTGCTTTCAGTACAGGTTATGGGTGGAGGAATCTGAAAAGGGGTCGTTGATTTAAATAACGGGTGTGGAACAAATGGCTGCTGGTTTGACTTTAAAGGAAAGGTGCAGTAAATTGTACTATCAAGAAGAATTTGAATCATATGGACAATTTCAGTGTTACACTAATAGCAAAAAATTTGTATTTTCCTTTTGTCTAATTTTGCTGATTTGGTTGAGGTCTGAAGTTTTAACAGTTCTTTAAATGAATGAAAGTTTAATATTTATAAAAGCTTCAGAGCTAAGCTAAGAGGCTGGGGGGGGGAAAAATCAGCATGGAGCCAGACTCCAGCACTTTTGGACCTTGTTTATCATCTTATGAAAAGGTGCTCATTTGCCTGAAATCCCCTTTTTGTTCCAGAGCTGACCACTTCAGGTGCAAACCGGTACTTGGTAAAGTTTATGACGACACCGACGGGGACAAGACACGACTCTCCAAAGAAGATGCAGAAGAAAGAAGAGAAGTCTGGAGATGACAAATCTCCGACTGATCTATCTAACCCTCTGAGTGCATTCTGTAGCGATAATACCACTTACCTGGCTAAGATTGCCATCATTCTCCAGTATTCTCCACATAAGATGCTGACTTTTACTCAGGTAAGAAAGAAGTGTGGCGTGTATTATTGCTGTTGTTATGATTATTGCAAACTTCCAATATGAAACCCAAGATTCCATTTTAAAACCTTCCACTTAATGTTTTACAGATTAAAAACAAGATTTCAGTGATTGATAAGGATCAAAGGAATGCGTACAACAACATCAGATGGTATTTAACAGGTTACAAATGTTTTGTCAAGGTAAGCATCATTTCCAAAATGTGTTTAAATCAACACACAAAGGGCTGTAAATAAAACTCATGTGTACTATTTGTTATTCAGATTCTAGTTCCAGGCACAATGAATCGTAAGCTTGTGTACTGGATGCTGGACTGCAGGCAGATAACAACAGAGATGGTGCATGAACACTTTTTGGAAATTCTCCACCTCTTCCCTGGTCTGGCCTCCAGACTGGAGACCAAGAACCCAAGCAGTCCGCCTAGGACTCTCCACTCTCTAGAACCCGCACCATGCAGTACTGTTCATATCAAACCTGAGGTGAAGTTTAATGGCCCTTTCTCTATTGACTCAATCCTGAAGAGAGACGGCACCTCTGCTCAAGCCTACACTCCCGCACTCAGTCTGCCAGTCCGGGTGGAGCCTTTTTTTCAGCCTACGCAACGACGACCTGGTACAAAAAGGTGTTTCGGCTGGGACACGGATCAACCTCTCATCCTACAAGCTTCAGCTGGGAGTTCTCCTGTCTGCACGGGAGGGGGCAGCACACACCACTGGGCCACTGCTGATGGAACTACTACACCCGTCAAGAGGATACCTGTGTATTCTGTTCCCTCACTCCAGGTTCACCCGGGAGCTGGCCCTTTGTTCGCCAGCCCGCAGAGCAGTGGCCTTACTTACACCCTTCCAGCACTTACCCCCGGTGTTCCCCGTTTTTGATAGTTAAAAAAAAATCTTCCTATTAAAATACACTTCCATGTTTCATGTTTTGAAGGGGACATGCTAATTTTATTGGAAACCAGAAACATAGTTTTATATCAAAGTGGGGATGTAGTTTAATATGTGATGAGTGTTTATAATATATCTTTATTTTTGGCAGTAGACTTTTTGGTTGTAGATAATTGATGGTTTAGGGAAAATACTGATGTTATGTGTGTGTGTGTGTGTGTGATTGCGGCCACAACATTTTATACGTGTTTGAGGTCACTACGGACTGACCACAAGGGGGCAGTAGAGTTTTACTTTGAACTCCCAAACACACCCTCTTGTATTAAATCAACACAATTAAAAGTGTTTTTTTTTTTTTATGCCTATATATTTTTGTCCGTTTTGTGGTATTTGATGCAGTTTTGTTAACCATTATAACACTGTGCTTATTACACTACAGAAGATACTCTAACAGAATGCATATACATACCACAGGCAATGCTTTGTTAGGGTGCGAAATATTTAATGTCTGTAAGTGGGTTTAAAAAAAAAATAAAAAATCTAGATGCAGTTAATCATGCAAGATATCAGGTCTTTCATTTGTTCCCAGAGGTTGCAGAGTGGGTGATAACAGAGTTGGTTGAGTTGGGCAAATATGCAGCACATGAAATCTGTTTGCTTTTCTGTTTTCAGCACACCTGACCACCTTTTATGAACCATAACCTAGCTGGCAATATGATTAGCATGGTTAACACTGGAGGTTGCTAGAGTAGTATGTTTTGAAATGTTAACTTTAGAAAGAAAAAAGACCATAACATGAAAGCGTGCCCTGTGAAGTCATGTCAGTAGCCAGCAATCAGATCACTGAGGTCTGGGACTGAGAACCTCTCCTTTAGCCGAGAGCATGCTTAGGTCAGTTTGGACTTGTGAATTAGTGTCCACGTCAGAGAAGAGTGGTGGAACGGGGCAAAAGTGCAGGTGCAGCCCCTTACAACTGCACTCTGAAAATATACTGCATTGCAGCAGGTGTCCATGTGTCGGATGTCATGCAGTGAGTCACGTGTTATACCATTTTATGGAGAAAACTTGGAGACTTGAGAAAAACAGTGTTTTGGTCACAAATAACCTCAACTTAATTACAACTTTAAAATCAATGCATAGAACATGATGCAGGCAGCTTGGATACCTTTCAGTGTGGTAAGGAAAGAGATCCACCCTTTGTCATTATTCACCCTGGCCCTGCAGCTTCAAACAGGCTGTGGGCTGCAGAGTGGATTTTAGTTCAGACATGTACAATAGAACGTAAAAAGCAAAGAATCAGGGATTATAAGTGTCGTCCTCTACATTGTTCTAAAACAAACCATGCAGTACAAATGCTCAAGGGTACACAATCCTTGTACTAGTGACTGAAACTGAAGGTCAAGCAGGACAGTATTTCAGTCTCCACCACCATGTCCTACTGTAAGGACACCAAGTCATGCATCTGTGCAGATCATGCAAGTCATGAGCCCACACAGGACAGGTACTAACTTGTGACCCTCTCAAACGTGATGCTTACAAACAGCTTTTTTGGGAACAGGTGAAGCATGACTGTAAATGATGTGCAAGCAGTTGAGATTGCCAGAAGTAAGAATTTCTGGAAATGTTTTGACTTTTAACTGAAGAAAGCCCATATGGAACCATGAAGTTAATGAAGGTGATGTTTTTATTTCGACATTTAGGTTTTTGCTGTAAACTATGACGGAACATAAGAACTTTGCAGATTCCTGACACAGCAAGCATTTGATATCAGCTGAACGATAAAAACTGCATCCTCTTCAGATGAAGAACATTTTTAGTAGATGATACTGTTTCTGCATAACACATCAAGTTATTCAGTGTTTTTATTCCCTGACACCCTTTGTCAGTTAGTGGTAAACACATGTACCAATGCACATGTACAACATAGGCTTTAAAGTAAAACAGTAAACAAGTATTTGCCCCCTTCTTGGTTTTGATTTAGTTTTTTGCATATTTGTCACAATTTTAAAATGAAAAAAACAATCCAAACCTACCTGGCCCTGTGTGAAAAAGTAACTGTCCCCCTGTTCAACGATGAATGATGAAATGATAATTAATCACATTTCTTGGAATGCAAGAAACCAATTTCACTGGAAAACAAGCAGCCTTGATTACTCCCAGATCTGATAGAACCTGTCTGACAAAGTATGACAAAAGATCTAAAAAAGCAACACATCAAACTCGATCTAAACAAACTCAAGTCATTTACATCTATGGAAAGGGTTACAAAGCAATCTAAGCCTTTGGGACTCCAGTGAACCACAGTGAGAGCCATTATTCACCAATGGAAAAAAATTGGAATGGTGGTGAATCTTCCCGGGATTGGCTGGCCTACTAAATTACTCCAAGAGTGCGTTGAATACTCATCCACGAAGTCACAAAAGAAGCCAGGACAACATCTAAAGACGCGTAGGCCTCACTTGCCTCACTTAAGGTAAGTGCTCATGATTCAACAATAAAAAAAATAGACTGGGAAAAAAATAACAATAATGGGAGAGTTCCATTATTTGTTTGCCAAAAAACATCTTGATGAACACCAAGACTCTTTACTATGTGGACTGGCGAGACAAAACTTTTTGGAAGGTTTGAGTCTTGTTACATCTGAAAATATAAAAGTTAAAAATGAGAAAAATACAAGCAGTAATGTCCAAAAGAAGAGGAATCTAATGGTGGTTGAATGGTTTTCTGAGTTGAACGGTGTTGAAGTAGTAGGAGCACAAAAAACGTACGGAATATATAATAATATTAAAATTGAAAAATAATAATAAAGATTTGGAGAACAATACTCAGCATCCACACTAATAAAACTAACATAGCATTTCATGAAAAGAACATCATATCAAGACTCAAAACATGGTGGTGGTCGTGTGAGGGTCTGGGGCTGCTTTGCTGCTTCTGGATGACTTGGAATAATTGATGGTATCATAAATTCTGCTCTCTACCAGAAAATCCTGAAGGACAATATCCGGCTATGGATTCATGCCCTGAATGCCAAGAGCACTTTGGTCATGCAGCAGGAAAATGATGTGAAACGCACCAGCAAGTCCACCTCTCAATGGCTCAGCGAAAACTAAATAAAGGTTTTGGAGTGGCCTAGTCAAAGGCCAGATTTAAATGCAATTGAAATGCTTTAATATGACCTTAAACAGATTGTTCATGCCCCCAAACCCTCGAATGTAGCTGCAAAGAAGAGTGGACCATAATTCCTCCACAGCGATGTGAAACATCGTTGTCAGTTATCACAGATGCTGTATTGCAGCTCTTGCTGCCAAGGGTGGCACAACCAGTTATTACTCTTAGGGGTCAGTAAGTAGATGAAAGCATCATTTCACAATTGCATTTTTTAATTTACTCTGACTGTCTTTGTCTAATATTTAAATGTGTTTGTTGATATGAACTGTGAGAAATATTAAATAAAATACTAATCAGAAAGGGCATTATTTACGTTTTCACACCTTTGTATCTCCATCCTGAATCATCAGTTTGGCAAGAACTCTGTTTCAGGGCTTAAGCAGCACTTTTGAATTACAAACTTATCAGATGGACTGAATGATCAACTAATTAAAAGGTTAAGTTTTTTTTTTAAATGTTCATTCTTACCCCCTACTTTAGGAATTTCTAGCAGATATCATCTGAGCATGTGAGTCGAGGGCAAACTGAGGGAGGTCTGTCATGAGACAAGAATTTAGCGAACAGAGGCACAAGGAAGAGGAGTTGGCTGAGCTCAGCATTTGGCAGTGAATGCCCACAACAGAACCTCCACCCTGTGGGATTACTAGTGGACGACCTAGATTGCGACACAGCCCTCCAGTCCTCCATCTTTTTTTTTTTTTTTTCCCTCGCTCCCTCCTCTGACTGGTCAACAGAGATTACACTCAGAGAATGAGCCTGGCAGTCAGACAGAATCACTAAGCATGTGACTGAGTGACACACAGAGGGACGGGAGACAAAAAAGCATTTCTCTTTCTTCACTGCCTCACATCTCTCCTCTAATTTATGCTTCATTTTGTGCACTTTGTGTTTTCAACCTCCAGATTTCGCTGTGAAAGACAAAGTTTCATATGAATATCGAACAAAAAAAAACACAAAAGGAGTGGCAAGATTTGTTATAACTGCACAGTGAGAGGAAACCGGAGCTCGTCAGCTTGTCGACTGTGAAGGATTAACTTGCAGGTTTCTGTTTACTGATTGAGTAAACTGGTTCAAGCTTTAATCCCCTGAACGCTATACTGTGCAGAGAATCCTCACCGGCATATTAAAATAGTACTGATGCGCTGATCTCTGTGTGTCGCAGACTTCCTGACTTTACACTAATGTAACATATCGAGATCACACACACAGTCCAATCCCACCAAACTGTGACGATTTGTTTCACTAAAAAAACAAAACCTGTCGTACCAAACTGTATGTCTGTGTGTGTGAGGATGCACCAGGTTAATCTCTACACTGTTCTTCTGCCGCTTGTTTACAAGTAGGCCAGGACACATGGCTGCTCCACTAGGGAAAAATGAGCTAATATTAGCCCTCATAACTCCACATCCTCTCATGTGACTGCCTGCCTCTAGTGTATTACACAAATATTTGACTGTTATTATTACTTACTGCCTTAGTTTTTCCATTAAAGACTACTAAACCTACTTAACTGGGCAGATCAGTCATGCCATTCAAATGGCTCTGTAATAGTCAGTTGTTCATTTGCTTTTTTTATTTTGTTTTTTTCACTGGTTTGTCTGTAATAGACTGTCAAACTAATTTTTAACTGTGGGCCAACTACAACCCACTGTGATCTCATGCGGGCTGGACCAATTCAATTCACATCAGCTCACTTTATTTAATTTATATAGTGCCAAATCACAACTTTCACATCAAAGCCACTGGACCCCCCATAAGTGTAAAGACTTTAACTAATCCCTGAGGTATCTTAATAATAGTATTATTAGTTAATATTAGTTTCTCTACATAATAAAGAAGTGCTTCTTTAGTAAATGAAAGAAATGTACCAGCACTATTGCTTGGATCTTACTTTTTGAGAAATTAAAAAAAAACAGGAACTTTATTGTTTTCTGTTACTTATTACTTTGTTGTAGTTTGAATGTAGCAAAAGCTGTAAAACCCAAGAAAGAAAATACAGTTAAAAGTCCAATTTTTATGCCCTCCTTCAAATTCTCCAAAGCAATGTAAGGGGGCCGGATTGGAGTTTTTGCTGGGCAGATTCTGGACCCTAGGCCTTATTTTTGACACCCATGGTTTATAATAACAAATCATATAGCATCTTTACATGAGGTAGGCTGTTTCAGAGTTGAGGTTAGGTGAAGCTACGTTACACCCCTGTCACTATCACTGACTTCACACACTACCTGTGTGTGGGACTAAAAACTCCTCGAGGTTTGCGTTGCCTTTTCCTGGAGCTTCGCCTCTTTTAGAACCTCTCTGAAGTTTAGCAGAGACCAGCTAATGAGCCCTCTGTACCTGCTCGTTGTCCCGACTAAGCAGCTACTGAGGTTTCCTGAAGGTGTGCCACTCTGACGTAAGAGGATAAATATGCACAACGTAGACATCCGTTCACAGCGCTGGGCAGTCACGTCGCACTCGTCTTCCTCGTCTGGGATCACGCCTAGCTCCGCCCACAGCAGCTGGCGTCACCCTCGAAGCACTGTGTCATCCTGCCGGATCAGCCCGCGGAGATACGCTACATACAGGGTAGAAAACAAAACAAAACACCCATATTCGGATATTTTGGTCATGCCCCTGTTTAACCTGTGGCTGTTTGAAAGCAACACAAAAGCTATTTTGTGTTGCACTGATTCTTGTGAAAGTGAAGCAAGCACAAGCTTTGTTTGTATGGACTACACAGAATTACGCAGACGTTTTAAAAAAAAATGTAAACAACAGGCCTTAACCTACATTTTATTAATATAAATATTCCTAATCTTTCATTTTATTGTGTGAATTGAGTGAAAAGCGGTGACCACGTGTAATGTTTAGCACTACAGGAAGTGGTGAAAGTCTCGAGTAGACCCTCATTTCTTGTCTTGAGCAATACTTCTTCAGGATTTCTGAAGGTCTTTCAAAGTTTTTTATTTCGACATTGGCTGCTTTTCAGTCCCGTCCTTGTACCTGACCATTTTCAGAGGAATGTTGTTTTTGTTTGGTAAGCCAATCGACCCTGACCTTTGAACCATTCAAGCATAAAAACGGCACCTAACTCAAGGAACCAACCAGCGTTGTGATACACACGACAACATAAGAAGCAAAAGACAAGGTTTAAACTGTATTTTCAGAAACTTTTTTCTACTAATCTGTTTTTTAAGTTGACAAAAATGACAAATATATAGTTTAAGAGGCATAAAATAGTATTTTTGCAACCAACAAGGTGATCCTTAAAGAGCTGTTGCAGCCAAAAAAAAACAACAAAACTTGGCATGGTGTGGAGTGTGTGGTTAAAAAATGAGGAAACTAGACAAGTGGAGGACAAAAGAAGAATTGTCAGGCCTGAAAACCTACCTACAACAGATGAACAGTATCTGAAAGTCATATCCTTAAGAAAGTGGAAAAAATCCAACAAACACCTGACATGGGACCTAAGAAATGCTGTTCAACTGAGGCATCTACTGTTCACTGAAGCTCCTTTTTAGGGTCTTTGCCTTACAATAAAAGTGCCCACTGTGGTTGTGATTTTGAGCTATATAAATAAAATGGTCTCAGTGGAAGGTAGGCTGTAAAGGAGCCATTCTTGAGGAAGGGAAACAGGGAATAGAGGCAGAGGTATGCCACATTACACAAGAACTGGACTGAAAATCAGTGGCAACAGATCTGATTGGGTGATGAATCCCAATTTGACATTTTTCCTTGAAATCATTAGATGCATAACTTTTCTGGCTTCATGAGTGTGTTTAAAAAAAAAAGTTACAGTATTATGTTGTTCAAACACAAGTCCCTTTCATTCATGTTAATGATTTTCATGGCTTCACTCAGACTTGCACACAACAGCAGTGGAGAGTGCCACGGTGGGTGGGCAAGTGGGTCAAGTGACATATTATGTGAGTTCAGAGTTTTCTCAAAAACACATGGAGGATGTGCTGTAAGGACACATTTTTGTTTATCTTACTGCTTTTCAGGGCTTTTCTCCTCTTTACCTTTTCAGTTTCAGTTTAGTCGTTGAGGTTTGGTTTTACAGTTTGGTTCATCCAGTGTAGAAGTAAAGCATGACTCCATGGGTCTTTGTCTTTTTAAACTTTGATTTATCAGAGAAAAGGCTCCGGGCAGGAAACCTGTTGCGAGGGGCATCTTAGCAGAAAAACCAATTTCCCCATTGTCTAAGGACCTTGGAAAGAGAGTCCAACTTGTGGCAACTGGTGGAGAGTCATATATTTTTTATAAATCTGGGACTCTCACCACCAGTTGCTCTTAGAACTGAAGAAGCTTCTCGGATGAGAGGTGAAACGTCTTCAAGAAACCTAAAGAAGTCCAGACGCTTTTCTTTCCAATCTCCTTAAACTACGATGACCTGGATGACTGAGAACCTTCACAGACAATGTCCCTATTCCATGTGCTAATTGCATGTTAAAGTCCTTTGCACCTCATAGCACTTTTAAAATAACTTTTATCAACAGTACTGAGCGTAGCACTGACCTTTGATTTACAGCGGTCATATTTTGGCAATATATTACCTGCTTTTTTCAAGGGCGGTGTTTGTTTATCCTCATCATGTGCCTAACAAGGGATCATTAACATCTGGGCTATTTGGGTCACCTCCTCATTCTCCTTGGTTTTCCCACTCCAGAACTGACAATCATTGATCTGAAAACATGGAAGACAATTTTCTCCTTCAAGTAGTCATATGTAATTTAGCCTGCGCCGAGTTAATCAATTGTAAATTTTCCATTGCGTGTGAGGGCACGTGCTTAGCCAAAACAACCTTCGGAGACACAGAGCCATGCAAAAGTCTCCTTTTAAAAGTTTTCCATCACCTTTTAAGTACCTTGTAAAGCTATTTGGCTAGTTGGAAAATATATTATTTGTTTTCATGCCACAAGATGGGTGAGTGTTCTCTTGTAAATGTTTGTTAAATATATATCAAAGCAGCCAGACATTTCGCCCAGCTTTGTCAGAAGATAACAAAATCCCCACATTAACCC
>VUQG01021219.1:0-32444 GCA_015106755.1 Etia nguti | reverse complement strand
ACCCCCCCCCCCCCCCCCCCCCCCCCCACGTAATGTGTTTCTTAAAGAGGAGTGGAAATTTCTTGCAGTTGCCACTGGTTGCCTGACAAGACTAGACTAGCCTTAAAGGTGTGAGTTGGAAGACCACTTTTGGGTTGAGCTTTTACACCCTTTACAGCCTTGAAACTATAAAGCCATTTCCACTATTTCTAGACTTAAGCATAGTTAACAGCAGCTGGTGGTATATAGTTAACACAGCTCTGAATTTTGACATGAGGTGAATTCTCTAGTCACAATTTTGAGTAAGTACAGTCTGTAATCTCTCTAATTCCCACACCAGTGACCCTCACTTACTTTCCATTCCAATTTCTACTGATGCCCGTATCAACAGCTACACCCATCCATCCTTTCCTTATCTATATTGCTGGACACCACCTTAACCACAACCCAGTTATCCAAACAGCCGTGCACACTGTTTATATATAAACACAGTTTTCCTGTTGCGCATCAACTTTTCCTGTGTGAAGGGCGAGTTAGAGCTGAAACCCACCCGCAACACAGCAGGGGCTGTTATCACAGTCTCCCCTCAGTATGCCACAGACCACAGACCCGCCCATTAAAAGATATTTCTCCAGCCATTACCTCCAATAATACTTGCAAACTTACTAAGTAATTAAATTGTGCAGTGGAATGAATATCTGCCCAACAGTCCGCATGCATCCCTTTAGTGGGGTGCAGTCTTGCCTGCCAGCTAATATCCTGGCATTCTGACCTGACATGTTTTACTCAGGAACCAAAACACAGGCTGGTTAAGGTGCAGTTTCCACTTTAGCAAGCGGTCCAACTTTGTCAGTCGAGGCTGATCTGTGGCTGTTGCTGGAATGTGATGCTGCTGCCAAGATTCACTGTAAAAAAAGAAAAGAAAAAAAAAAAGAATTAGGTGGGATTTCCACATTCCTGAAAAAGTTACAGTGGTGGGAGAGAAGGCATGTAATAGAGTGCAAGAAGCAACAGGGACGCATTAAAGGGGTTGCACCAATCCTAAGCCCGTACACAACTGCGATTTAAGTGTGGCACTGTGTGAAAACCCACTGAGAGCGTTACTGCAGCTTTGTTTAGCTGTGTCATCAGTACCCACTGTGCCCTGGCATGTTTACTGTGTCTAAACTTGGTGCTGGCGATAAAGATATTAGGCCTATGATGGAGAGCTTGACGAACAGTGACTGTGGCTTTGAGGGGATTAGGGTTAGCTCAATTCGGCTCACTGTTTGCATCTTGTTCTGTCATGCAGTATGAACCGAGTGTACTCAGGTGTGTGCTCGTGGTTCATATAACCGATTTTTAAACGAGCTGCATAGTTGGGTGGCCACTGTTTTGCCTTTTGTTAATAATTTAATGAAATTATGGTTGACTTTAAAGGGCAGCGCACATAACTGGTTATTTGTTAAACTTGATATGTTACCAGTCTTGTGCTTTTGGCTTGTGTAGATAAAAGCCAAAGGTTGCAGATTCCTTTTTTAAGAGTCTGTAATATTTACACATTGTGGTTTGTCTCACTCCTTTGAGAACCTGTCAGCTGACTGTCTGGTTGTGACTTTTTGTATGTGACTAAACTACTTTCAACAATGTCTGACAAACAGCTTTTGTGAAAGAAGATTGCTCCTTCTCTATCTTAAGCTGCAATAAATTTTGCTGACAATTATAAATGCCTGAAGACAAAGGCATACTTCAGTGGGCAAGGTTTAACTTTTGCCCCCAGGAGGTCACAGGCAGAGACAAACAATGCTATTAGGATGTTAATGTTCCCTGATTCTATATATCAGGAACGTTTGCCTTGGTTAGTCACTCAGTAACAACCTTATCAACATCAAGAGGTCTTATCGGAGCACTTACTCCACCTTATTGAGACAATCAATATTGAATACAGGTCAGGCTCAAATTTATGATTCAAGAGATGAGAACATGACTGCTGATAACATCTCTTTACAATCAAATAAAGTGCAACAGTTTGTTTGTTTGTCGGCGTTTGATGTGGATGCTCTCTTTAAAGGACTAAAAAGATAACAACACTGTAACTCTTACTTAAAGCAAGTCTGCTTATTTAAAAGCGTTAGGTTGGATTTTAAACTTGATTTTAAACTTGAAATGCTCTACAGTGCCGTGAGAAACTATTTGATTTTTTTTTTTCATGTTTGTTACACTTAAATGCTTAAAATCATCAAACAAATGTTAATGTTAGACAAAAATAACATGAGTAAACTAAAATGCAGTTTTTAAGCAATTATGTCAATTATCATGGAAGCTGGGTTCAGTTTCACTAAACACACACAGACCTGATTACCGTCATACCTGTTGAATCAACAAATCACCTGAAAAGCACCTGTGTGACAAAGTGAAGTAGGCTATAAGATCACAAAAAGCAACACAAAGCCATTTCTAAGTCTCTGGGACTCCAGTAAGAGCCATTATCCACCAATGGAGAAAACTTGCAACAGTGGTCAATCTTTGTGGGAGTTGCCAGCCTACCAGTTACTCTAAGAGTGGATTGACGACTCATCCAGAAGGTCAAAAAAGAGCCAAGAACAACATCTAAAGAACTGCAGGCCTCGCGTATCTCAGTAAAGGTCAGAGTTCATGATTCAACAATAACAAAGATACTGGGCAAAAATGGCATCTATGAGAGAGAACAAGGTGAAAACCACTGCTGACCAAAAAGAACACAAAGGCTCGTCTCACATCTGCCAAAAACATTTTAGAAAGGTCTGTGCAGATGAGACAAAAGTTGAACTTTTTGTAAGATTCGAGTCCTGTTACATCTGGCATAAAACTAACACAACATTTCATGAAAAGAACATCGTAACAAGAGTTAAACACGGTGGTGGTAAATGCGGCTATCAGTTAATGCCCTGAATTCAAAAGCACTTGATCTGATGATCAGTAATCTGAAACACAGCATCAAGTCCTCCTCAAAGCAAAGTCAAAGTCCAGATTTAAATCAAATTTAAACGCTTTGGTATGACCATTAACAGGATGTTCATGATCATAAATCCTCCAGTGTGGCTGAAATAAAACAACTATGCAAAGAAAAGCGGACCAAAATTCCTCCACAGTGATGCCAAATATGAGCTGAAATATGCAAATACTTACTTTAATGGCAGTAACGTCAGTCATCTCGCTGTGTTTCCAGTCTCTATGCTAAGCTACGAAAGCGATCGTAGCTTCAAATGCAGAAAATATGAAGTGGAATCTTTTGATTTTTTTAATTTCAGGTGTATTTTCACAAATCTTGAACTATTCTTTTAAGCTCTTCTTGACCCGCAAGAGGCAAAAGTAGCCAGCACACTGTGTTTAATGATTAATCCGGACCACATGGGTAACTTTGAAAAGTCACTTTTCCACTTTGTTAATTTTAGAAAAAGTTTATAAACATTTACCGCTCGAGTTCACACACATTGTTCTCCAAAATATAATGCATTACTCACACATTCAGTCTCTTACTACGTGACCTACAAACACATCCTATGTCATGTGTGTCTGAATCACCATTTTTCTTTCAGGCTCGTTGCATCATCTCGGCTTTCATGACCAGTTGAATCTAGCTCAGAGTCATGCAAACAACCTGGTTTGGGTGTGCGAAATGAATAAAGCAGAGGAGAAACAGATGTCAGGAAGCGGCCTACAGTCATGCTGTGTTTAGTGTAAATACACTTCTGCTGACCAACAGCTGTCAGGGCGATCTTTGACTTTCAGTACAGAAAGCTAACTTTCTGCTCTGTTTGCACTGAACAGCGGCCATGAACTGAGAGATTAAATATTCTTCAACCTGTTGACCCATTAAAGCCTTGCAATAGATAGAAAGACACAGAGGGCACAAAACAGATTTCCCCTATGGCCCTACTGTATAGTCCTACTGTATTAGAAAAAGAGCTAAAAGTAAAAGAGAAACAAGAATAGAAAGAATAGATCTAACGTCCTTGAGTCCATTGTTTACGTTATTTATTCCCATATCAGTTTTTTGCTTTATGACAGGCCTTACACTCTGTCCCCTTAGACTATCTTAAGTTTTATTGTTCTTTCCTCAACACTGTGCAAAAAGGATGGACGAACACGAACGCACTGCAACACAAACAACAAAACGAGAAGAGAGTGAACCTGACTGTTAAAACAAGTGTTTTTTTTTAACATTTATCTTAATTACCTTAATCCTTCCAAACAACCCGTGGAGGGTTGCAGGACGTGCTGGAAGAGTTTGTACATTTATATTACCGTAGAAGTCACTAGCTGCTCCCACAAACACAGCCAGGTGAACGTCCACTGATTTTATTGTGTACCGAGACACCACGACCTACATATGCTGCACTAAATCGCTCACAGCTGGCAGTCTTTCAAAGGTTGTCAGTGCTTCAAAATAATAAGTGGGATGAAGATACAGAAATAGGAAGATGCTCCACATATACAGGGAATGCTGCATTCTTTTTATACACATTAAGGTGTCGGATATATAGTTTGCTTGTTGGAACTATGCCCATCAGCACTTTTGGTGGTGCTTTGCAGTGTAAGTGACTGACCTGAAATTAGCATAGTGCTCATATTTTCCCCCCTCCAATGCGCCTATTATCCGATGTGTTCCTATTGAGGTCCTCACATTACAAGTCCACAGTGCAGCTATTGTATCCTGACAAGGACCTTTCACACAGTCATTGCCAATACTAGCACTTATTAGCAGATTCACAGTTTTACAGATGTGGAAATTTCCAAACACGAAAAAAGACCCCTCCACCTTTAAGATATGTTCCATGAATGAAAAGCACAGATTTAAGAGGCGTGGTGAAACCTTTTAAGACAGACTTCACACCAGATGTGTCTGAAATCATTTGTATCGGGGGCTTAAAAGATGTTTCACGCAGTTCCTTAAAGTAACATCTCCACATCTGCTCACACATGAAAAAAACATCCTCCACCGTGCTATTGATTATTGATGATATAGGACAGACCAGCTTTAATTGGTCAACAGCCATGCGTTATCAAGGAAAGGCGTTATGATCTAACGCGAGGGAAGGGCTTCCCTTTGTACAGACTTATCTCCTCTTGGCCTCAAATCAAGGTTCCAGGCCTGGCTGCCTTCCTAAAACTCGGCGGACAATGGCTCAGATACATCTTTAAAAACGGTCACATGCTGCGACTGCAAGAATGTGCAAACACTCGCTTAGTTACAGTGGAGATTAATTTGTAGGTTGATCTAAGAAAAAGAAAAAAATAAGACATAAGCATGCTTGTTAGAGTCTTTGTCCACATCCTGCGTGCACAGCGGAGAAAAGGAGCGCAATTCTTATAACCGAACTATTAAAGGACAACGTGGGTCTTCAGAAGTTGCAATGCACGTAGCGAGAATGTAGACAAAGGACAGATCAGATATTAATATTACACAGTCACCTTAACATTTGGGCTTGGGCGCGGGGGGTACCAAACCGTTTGCAGAAAATTACTAAAAATAGGAACGCAAAAGTCTTAAAATAAAGTCGTCTGTCACCGGGGACAAATCGGGTGGGCGTTCCTTTTTCGTGCATTTCACCCGAGAGTCACAGCTTCCTGGTCATACAACCGCTGGAAAGCTGCATTCTCAAATCCCACAGCTGGTGTTGCCCAATAGAGGCGTCGGTGGGGAAAGTGGGCCGGGCTGCACGCCCCCAAGCTTTATAAAATTCCCTCATACATCCGCTCGGCGCTACACGTAAACAAAGCAACGCTGCTGTTTCAAAGAGAAAGAGAGAGAGAGAGAGAGACAGAGAGTGCAAAAGTTTTGTGGACTTTTTTTTTCTCCCTCTTTTCGGGAAGTTTTCATTTCAGGACAATCA
The DNA here is from genome assembly GCA_015106755.1 of Etia nguti. NCBI lineage: Eukaryota > Metazoa > Chordata > Actinopteri > Cichliformes > Cichlidae > Etia > Etia nguti. The sequence goes on along the minus strand of VUQG01021219.1, from coordinate 26,610 downwards.
TCTGCTAAACCAACAGGTAGGTTTCTTTTTGGAATTATGAACTTTTTTTTTTTTTTTTTTTTTTTAAGGGGTTTTAGGGAACTGTGCGCTCACTTCCTAGCCAGTTTCCCCGTTATTGACGTTGTCTGTGCGCAACCGCTGAAACGCAACAAAAATAAGAAACAGCTGCATTATTTCTTTCCTTTTTTCTAACCTTTTATTGAAATTAGAACCACGTTTTCAGTTCCCACATTAAAAAATGCTTTCTATTACAGGTGCACGTGCATTTTCCGAGAGAGTTTTCTCGCACTTTTGGGCATGTTTCTCAAAAAAGATAAAAAAAAAAATCTGTGGCATGTGTTTCATAGCAAGGAAGGCACCATGTGTGCAAGACGTGAAAGATCTTCGCAGATCAACGGTCATGTCACACGTGACACTGGTGGCACGCGAGCACACGGGAAACATGCAGTTTTTATGTCAAATGTTGCACTCATCGTGAGGCCAGATAGTTACATAACAAATCCTCTTTGCTTTCTAGCCTTGGTATTAATGAAACAAACAAACAAACAAGCAAACAAACAAACATGCACGAGGGTGGGGGCTGGAGGAGGAAGAGAGACTGGGCTGTGGCTGATGCTGACTAGATCGAAGTATTAAACATTTTCTTTACTGACTTAAGGTATTAATCGCAAGTGTGCCAAAAATAAATGCATAAATAAATTAATCTGAAGCCTATATTCCAAGGCTTGCTAGCAAAACAAGACTGATCCCCATCAGATCCGCGTGACCCCTCCTCACCAACTTACTATAGAGATGAAGACGCCCACAATTTGCTATCTCTTACAGTGAAAATGTAGGTCTGTAAGAGCTTAGCCCAGCAGGCCTGCTGCTGCTCTGCTGATATTTCAGAACCAGGGATTTGACAGATTAAGCAAGTTCCCAAAGATTAGAGAAGCAATCATTGTTTCTGCAGATGGATGCAGCAGGCTCGTGGATTTAAAAGTATATGGAGGCAGAGGAGGAAAGGGATGACCTGCTCTTGATTCTGGCTCTCTGAAATTGAGACTCTGTGTTCAAATCTAATCACTACATATGCTTCTCTCTGTCAGTGAACAAAGAGAGTTTGAGCCCATGCTTGTTTTGTAACTTGGATGTTGTGGCTTAAAGCAGCGTGCCCCATCTCCTGAATTTACTGTGGAAAACAAGCGCTGATGTTTTACGTAGGCCTGAGCCAGAGTCGTTATTTTCCTCTAAAGCTCAATCCACAGCATCTCACTGTCAGGTAATTTTTTTTTTTTTATATTCAGAAAGCCTGCTTTGCAGGAGCCAACAACTACACTAATCAGTCATCGGAACCAGTCGGTGTCAAAGCTTGAAAAACTAAAACCTTGACGTCAAGTCAAACTGTCAACAAATTGTTCCCAGTATCATAAAAATGCTTTAAATGATTTCAAGTTTGTGTTCTTTTCTTTTCTTTTTCCTGAGCTACACTTTTAGGATCATCTCTTAGAAACGTATATCCTCCCACTGTTTCCTGTTTAAGATTGCATAACAGTCTCACTTCTGCCAAGCCGAAGCTGTTTCAGTTACTGCTTTTGTTTTGTTTTTTTCCTTCTGCAATGACATTTTTCTAACAGGAGCCTTTGCATGTAGGGACAACTGCCGCCAGTGACACCGCTTTGTACTGAGGCCGGTTTTAAAGAAGGCACCCTGCTGCAGCAAAATTCCTGTGAGGGAACACGCTCATCGTAAAATATAGGTTTCCGTGCATTTGGCAGCTAACGGCCAATCTGAGAATAGTCTTTTACCCAATGTGGCCAAATTTGAGGAAGCAATTGTGCTCGGTCTGCCACAATATTAGGAGCAGCAGAGCAGGCTTGCGTTCAGTGTTATTCACTCCATCTCATGTTATTCATCGAAATTACCACCTGCCGGTGGTTTTAAATGTAATGGGCCACTGTTGAATATTTATCTCTTTCCATGACAGTCGTTTGAAATCATTTCATAAAACATGTCACAGCAGCAGCAGTCCTATCGTGTTGCTTAGGCTCAGAATCCAGCGTGGGTAAACTAACACTTCCCCTTTCTGCACTCCTCTCAAAGAGGTGAAACATTAGCTCAGCTTGGCGAACATCACAGGTGTAAACAGCAGGTGACCTAGTTGTTTTAGCCTCCTGCCCCGTCAGAGCTTCTCTCTGATGTCGACATGCTGGCAGGTAGTGACTGGTAGCCAAGTTTGAGAAGAAATTGGTGCTTTTATTTCATTAATTTAGTTTCTGTTATTTTCATTTTGATCCCACGCTGGTTTTATTTTTGCTGTGTTTGCAAAAAAACAAAAACAAAAAAAAACGACAAAAAAAGGCTTAAAAACAGAAAACAGGCCTAGAGGTTTTCTCATGTTGACATTGGAATTTAACCCCCCCCCCCCCATTTTTTTCATATTATATAATCCAGAATGGCCTGAGCATTTTCTTTTTCTTTCGATATTATGAAAATCATAAACACGGTTTCTGTTACATGGCTGTGGAATCTCAGCGGGGGCCGATCTCTTGTCCTCTTCAACAAAGCTCCTGCAGTGTAACCACAGCCATGTTTTTGGAATGGCTGCAGCGGACAAACGAACCTGTTGTTTGATACTCCTCTTCCTCTGCAGCGCTGTGAGAGCTGCCTGGCGCTGGTGTGTGTTCTCCCCGTCAGAGGAGCACAGGCGTACAGGTGTTTGTGTGTACCCAGGGCGTGTTCTGCCAGACAACCATATCTGAAACATGAGTCACTTCCTCTAAATGGCGAACTTGCTCTGATGAGCACTCTGCAATTCTGAAGGTTGATTACGTTTTTTGTTTTTTTTTTCTATTTTTGCTGGGGGTGTTGGTTAAGACAAATAGAGGCACGAGAGCACAAAAGACATTGTCAAAGCCTGGAAATGGCAAACACAGAGACTGCAACCAAACAGAAACCAAGACAAACACAGAAAGTGACAGGAAGCGCCAGCAGGGAGCTGAAAAGAAGCTGGGAAGTTTAGATGGGAACCAGGGTGTCAGTTGCTTCCTGTATATGGATGTGTGACTTGGTCAGTCATGCCCCCCCCCCCACTCAGCTGTGGTAGAGAAGTGGGCAAGCCCCTGGCTTGCTGGGGCCAGTGGACAAAGGGCTCTCTTAACTGGCTAATTTGATTTGCATGCAGAGTCACAGCCTACATGCTCTATTCCAACACAGCATCATGATCTGCACAGCCTGGCTTCTTCTTACTCTTCCAGTTTTCTGCTCTTCTATAACGCCCTTCATATTTCTTTTCCTTTTAATGTTGTCATTAAGCCCCACTTTGATGTTCTTTTATGAAATGAGTGCCCAATCCTGAAACCTGGATTTAGGGAGGGTCTTTTTCAGCTCTAAGTTCAGCGGATAATTAACTTGAGTCCAATCTTCAAAATGCATGTGTAGTGGATTTTTTTTTCTTTTAAATCTTTCAGCAGGGTGAGAATTACCCCCAAATCACACTTCCTCTTCCCCTCACAGCCAAACGTTGCTTTTTGCCTGTGAGCCACCTGCGTGTCCCGTCTTTCAGGTTATCCACGTGTTTCTCATGTAGGCGATTCGCAGATGTGGCCCGTTATGTGAGCCGCATGTTACTGCAGATAACTGCTGCAAGCCTCTGCATGTAGCGGTCTACCTTCATGTTATGAGTGTGTCATGGACTATATTAAACCTAAGCCCTCTTTACTTTCGTGTGGAGAAACACACCCAGGCAAAGTTCAAGCAGGCCTCATTCTATTGTCTGCAACTCCTCAATTCTGACAAAAGTCTCCCAAAGTCCTCTGTAAAGACGCTTGAGAGCAAAAGCAAGGAAGAAACTTTACTTTACCAGGCCTTTACTTACTCTTTTATTTTAAAATACAGTAATGCATTTAAAAACCTTGAACCTCAAACACAGAAATATGCTGAACCAGTCATTAACTAATTGCTCTGATCTCTCCCAGGCTCTGCAGCTCTTTGAAATGGATGATATCCAGGTTGTTGAGTCCAAACCCCTGCTGGTTGACAGGGAGCTGCCGGTATGTTTTGTGCAAAGCTTTGTTTAACAGTAACACACAGATAAATCTTGAGCTGTTGGAGTTCTATGCTGTCAAGCTTTGCATGCTTTTTGCTGATTTATTTGTGCCTCTTAGCTTGACTTTTCCTTTAGATCTAACTTTTAGGATATTGGCGCTTTTATATGAGAAAGAACTCACTGAACACTTCAGAATTATCTACACACAGATTTCCAAAAGGTTGTCTGTGGTCGGTTGTGTGTTAGAAAACTGGAACTAATGTAATGAGAAAATCATGCATGTGCACCAGAATACCACAGTATGATTCCCTTTCACATAATTTCACAGAATGTTCTTCATGTTCGATGCATCACGTTGACCGTGCAGTCAACGTAATGCATACTTGATTCGGGTTGGGTTCAGTGACGGGAACCGACTTTGGGATATTAGATTATAGCTTGTTGCACCGTAATCATGTTATCTTTTATGTTTTCATTCCTCTTTTCTCTCTTTCCAGGGCTTGAGAGAGGCCGTGCAGCAGCTTGTAACCAAGGTATGTTTGCATACACACAAATTAAATACTTTATTATTCCGACAAGTTGCAACATTTTGTTTTAGCAGTTAAATCCACTGCTTGGTATCTCATAATTTACCTTGAGTAGTACCATCTAGTGGCTGATAAAATGAAATACTTTGATAATTATTAACATAGCTGTGGCACTACCTCAATGACCTTTTATCTGCTGTGATTTTATTAGGACAGAAAGCTAATTAGGGCTCAACTAACTGAGTCAGCTACAGAAAGTGATGAAACACATGTTGAACTGGATTTGATGATACAGCCTATTGGGAGAAACCGCATGTGTGTTGGTGTTGCTGAGTCTGGGGGCAATCCCAACACCCTGTACAGAGCTCCTTATAGTCAGAAAACATTTGCTGCCTCTTGAATCTGTGTTGTTTTTAAGTAACAGTAGGTGCGAGAAGTGCATTTGTTCCAACTTAAAAAAATCTTTTCTTCAAACTTCATGTGAGGTTAAGGGTCTTGTGCTCAGTCAGTGTGTGGATGGGGTTCTTTTACTGAGAGTCTGAGCTCCATCAGAGTCCTTGTGACTTTCTTTGCTGTGACACTGACAGATTGGTTGACCTAAAGTATCCAGGGCAAGTGTTTGATGTCTCTGTGGGGACTAAGCTTCCAACAGTCAGTCACGTATGATTAGTTGAGTCTGATGATATTCCCTGATTTTTCTTAGCGAATGCATTCACGACACCCAGACACACACACACATACACAAAAAAGAAATTCCACTGTAGGTTTCATAGATGTGCATGTGTGTTTACGAAAACTCTGTACACACAGACACACACAGACACACACAGACACACACACGCACACGCACATGCTCGTTGCCTTGCAGGATTATCTCCACTGCGTAGCCTCCGCGTTGGAGTGTGCCCTGCAAAGGGTGGGTGGAGCGAGCTGTGGTGAATCCTGTACATTACATTTAGTAAATAGGTTTTAGCTCCTCGTTGGATGTTCCTCTCAAGTAGATCCCATGCAGTTAGAACTGGTTTGGGGGTAAAAAAACAAACAAACTACCTAATAGGTTGTCTCGTGACATACCCTTGACCTGCTGATAGATCACAGTAGAGCTGCTGTTCGTTAATAATAAACCTTCAAAGAAACAGTTTGAGTTTATAATTAGTAGAAATACAGAAATGAATGACTATGTAAAAGCAATTTTTAGCTAATAATCACTCTACATATTTAGATTTTATTGGAGAAACCTTTTTTAAATGATTTAAATGTTTTTTTTAATCTAGTTCTTAAAACTTATTTATTCATGGGTTTTGGCAGTTTTTATATTTGTAGAAATTTTTAAAACTTTGTTTCACTATTTATCTTAATTTTGAATATATTATGGATGAGTTTTAATCAGTTACTGAATGTGTAATTTAGAAAAAAGTCAATGATTTTCATCAATCTAGTCTCGAAAGACTGTTTGGTGCTGCATTTCGTGTAGGATCTGTATTTAATTACCAACACTAAGTTAAGCCTTTGTTTTTGTAAATCTTCTCCCCCAAATATTGCTGAATAATAGCTCCTGCCTCATTTATTCATCATGTTTTCCCACTCATCACATGCTCATACTTATCATGTCAGCGCTGTAGCTGATGCCCCTCTCTGACATTGGCTGATCCAATTTAAGGATATCTTCATCTAGAATTAGCTTGTTTTGACCAGCCTGCAAGGCACCATGGGAGGCCAGGAGCTTAGGCCAACTAGTAAGCAGCAGGGGTATAAAATGCAGCTCTCAGTGAAGGGCTGAACGACTTCAGAGGCTTACCAGCTCTCGGATCTATAGCTCAGAGAGCCACTGTAACTACAGTTTTCAGTAGCAAGTGGTGTTTAACTCCATTCCTGCAAACATGGTTCTGGAAGATCCTGATGTGGAAATGATTGTCGCTGAGATTGAAGTGAGCGTGAGTAGACTAAAGGCTTTATTTAAATGTTTGCAGTAGTTTCCAGTGGATTTGTTGGATTATGCTGCCTGCTGGACAGCAGATACTAAAGTTGGAGTTGTTGCACAGGCGCTAAACAAAAAACAAAAGCTCTATTTTATTCTTCTTTTGTGGCTCATGTGGAAAAAATGTGTTGCGTTTTAATGAGTGGCCAGCCTTTTGAAATGGTTTTGCTTACTTTTCAGTTGGTAAAGTAGATAAAAAGCTAATACATTTAATAGAATGATAAACCTCTGTAACGAGATAGGGCATGGTTGGATAAATTATTCCTGGTGAAGAGCTTATCATTTGGATTTTCCCCCCAAATAACAGGCTAATTATTGCAGTTTGTGTTTAACAAAAGTATTGAAATTATTTCGCCAACAGCTTTAATTTGTCATATTAACTATGTAACCGTGTTGCACCAGCATCAGAGTAACTTCAAAAAAAAGAAAATGTATGTATCTTTTGTAACCTGGAGCTATAAAAGTATGGTCATGTTTGTGTATCTATAGGAGCACGATGTGGAGACTCCTAATGGAAGAATTCACTGTACAATGAAGGGGGTTCCCAAGGGGGACAGACCAGTCATTCTCACCTTCCATGACGTTGGCCTGAACCGTAAGCCTACCTCATTATTTCCTTTATCTTGGTGAAACATCTGCTGTGGTACCGAAAGCCTCGTGTGTTTTGAATGATCATACCAATTAAAATTCAGTTAGTTTCTCTGAACTAACTTTATATTTATTCTTTTTGCATCACAGTATCTAAGCTGGACTTGTAATCCTTAATATACTAACACATTCTCTATAAATTATATTCATCCATGCTGTCATTTTAGGCTCAGTCATGTTTGCGTATCTGTAGGAGCAAGATGTGGAGACTCCTCGTGGAGTCTTCCAGGATTTCTGGCATATTTTTGTGTAATGAAGTCAGATTTTGTAAGAATATTGCTCATGGCACCTCCAAACCTGAGACTTGCTCATCTATTCAGGCTGTTTGAGTTCTTCTTTCCCTCTCTGTTAAGAACCACTTATCCACCTCCGCCATCTTTTCACTGTTTTCCAGACAAAACCTGCTGGAACACGCTCTTCGACCATGAGGACATGGCGGAAATCATGCAGCACTTTGCTGTGTGTCACGTCGATGCCCCGGGGCAGCATGATGGAGCAAACACCTTTTCCACTGGGTGAGCCAGATGCACACATGCAGACACACGCGCGCACACAGTCACAAACACAGGGACACTTAATGTATGTCAAGCAGTCTGTGACCTCAGAATCAACAGGTAGATCACTGCGGATGTGCTTAAGGCGACCTAATTTGACAAGTATGTAGTAAGAACAGGCGTTTATCTCTTGTTCAGCCTAATCTCTGCTTTAATGGTGGGACTTTGCCTTATGTTAAGATTACCTGAACACAAACTGCTGGCAGGTGTTTATAACGGTAATATAAGACTATTGTTGATTAGATAGTGTCTGTAACAATACCCTTTTTGTTTCCCCAGATATGAGTACCCTTCTATGGACCAACTCGCTGAGTCTCTCCCACTGGTCTTAAAGCATTTTGGGTAAATTGAGCTCCAGTTCCTGGCCTGACACTTCACCCTTTATATTTGAGACACTTTCTAACCGGTTGTTCTAACAGTACCCCTCTACTTTTGTGCACTCTAGCCTGAAAAGTGTCATTGGCATGGGCATGGGAGCCGGGGCCTACATTCTGACCAGATTTGCTGTGAGTTTACCCCACGCTCTCTCAGTCACACTTAATAATTTCAGTATTAATCAATCTTGGATTAGCAGAGCCGGCTAATGGGTTTCTGCTCTTGGCTGATTTTTGGCAACACACTGCCGCTTATTACTTGAGCCTGCAGAGCCATGAAAGCCTCAGGAATGTACAAGATCAGCTCACCACTAACACTGTGCTCAATAGGAAGCCCCCCTCCCCGTTGACACAAAGCCGGCAAAGATGCAACATTTAACTCTTTGCAGCCTTTACTTTAACTAGTTCTGTATTGTTAAACAGGGCACAATATAACATTAAAGAGCTACAGATTAAAACCTAACCCTTCGCCAAATTGGGCAACAATAAATGAGTAGATGGGCTATACAAAATATTTTTTTAATCAGTTTTGGGGCATATATTTAGTGAAATGCAGCACTGTGTGTCAAGGTTTATTTCTAAAGTTCATTTATGATTTTTTTTTTTAGCTGGACTACCCAAATATGATAGAAGGCCTTGTTCTCATCAACATCAACTCGTGTGCTGAAGGATGGATGGACTGGGCTGCACACAAGGTAATCTGCGTATAAACACACATATGAGAACCTACAACTGTTCAAACCATTTCCAAAAACTGTGGTAACTTTGACTTTTGGATTTGCAGAAACATTAAAGCTAAACTTAACTTTTTCTGTTTTTTAGATCAGTGGCTGGACCCACGCTGAGCCCGACATGATCATCACCCACCTGTTTGGAAAGGTAAAGATTCAAATTCTCATTAACATTCTTGTTTTATATCTTCATTACGCTTAAAGTACCTCTGTAAACTGAAACTAGGCTTTTAGTTAGATTAATTTGTGGGTCATGGGTTTAACGTGTCTTTTGTTTTGGGTACCGCAGGAGGAAATCCACCACAACCATGATCTAATCGCCACGTACCGCCACCACATCATGAATGACATGAACCAGTTTAACCTCCACCTCTTTGTCAAGTCCTATGAAAGGTAAGCACAGCTTCTAGTTTATGTAAATGTTTCATGATATAATCTTGGTGTGTTTATGAGTTCATACACACTAATGGAAAGTGTGGTGGCTCCTTAGTGTAGTGGTGTACACATTTGAGATACAGATCCCTGTGGAGTTGGGTCAGCGAGGCCATCGGGTTCAAAAACAGCTAAATTAAAATGTTTATGAATTAGGGAGCAGCTGAAAGTAGCGTCTTCTGCACACTAACCGATGTGTCTGTCTACAGTCGGAGGGATCTGGAAATTGAGAGGCCGGTCCCTGGAAGCCATGCCAGAACCCTCAAGTAAGTTTTTCTCGACTACGACATCAGCTTAAATGAAACAATGTTATTTCTAATACGGAAACATTCACTGTGTGATTGTGTGTCCTTTATCCAGGTGCCCTTCTCTGCTGGTGGTTGGCGATAGCTCTCCTGCCGTGGAGGCCGTGGTGAGTTCACACGGCTCAAGTGCTAATGATTAGACTTCCCACTGCCGTTAACACGGTTCAACTTGTGCTCGACGTGTTTTCCATTCGCTTCAGTCGTCTGCTTAAGCCCAAGAGATATGCAAAGCTAAGCACTTAGGACAACAGTTTAACATGTCTTAGGCAAGAACCGAATTGGAAACAGAAATGGAGTGATGCAGATTAGCTTTAATCTGTTAAAGTTAAGAGATTTGTGTGACTGTTGCTGCTTTCAGCTGCGAACGGGTCCCAAATCCCCTAAAGACTGTTACTTATTTGTTAGTATATATTATCCATAGGAATAACTGGACTAAGCATATCACAACATTAAAAACTTGTTGGTAATGTTGTCATCACACATCATATGCTTTGCCTAATAAATTTATTGCATTTGTTCCTGCAGGTTGAGTGCAACACTAAGCTGGACCCCACAAAGGCCACCCTTCTTAAGGTGAGGGCCCCACTCCATTTCCTCTGTTGTGCCCTTTACCCCGCACCTCCTGTCTCCTATTCTCATCCAGATTATAACCGCCTTGATGAAAACTCATCTGCTGATAAGATTCCATTGGCTCAGCATTTACCTGGTGATATATTAACCAGTGGTATGACAGCTGAACGTTTCCCCAGAGCTCACTGACCTACTTCGGCTGGCCTGTGGCGAGCTTTTTATGAACCGCATCTTAAATCAAATGGCTGACTTAAAGTGGTGCCTTTTACTGGGGTTAACTGTTGAGGGTTTAGAACACTGGCTGGAGTTGGCAGGGACAAGGTGTTCTGCATGTTCAAATTGGACTTAATGAGCGCTGTGGATGGTTATGGAGTGTGTCCGATGCCGCACGAATACACAAGTGACAGCATGCAAAATTCTAATTTTGTGTTCTTTTACTCTTCTCCCCAGATGGCCGACTGCGGTGGCATGCCCCAGGTTGACCAGGTGTGTGTTTGTGTGTGTGTGTGAGACAGAAAATGGGGAGGGGGGGAATGCAGCTCTGTGAGACATTGATGCTGTAGAGCAGGCTGGACAGGGCTGGATAATCGGCACACAGGGTCAGGTGGAGGGGTGGATGGCGTAGGAGGGTGGCACTTAAGAGCATTAACAAGTACCAGACATGGTCCACAGTTGTCAGGTTGTAATCCTCCACACTGCACAGCACCTGTTCATAACAGCTGTCATATCACAGACCCTGGGAAGTAAGCTGCTGGCTGAGAGCTTGAACCTGTCAATGCTTTGTAAACAAATATAATAATTACTGACAAGAGGACTGATTATCTTTATGTTCTTCTCTGCAGCCTGGCAAGCTGACAGAGGCGTTCAAGTACTTCATTCAGGGCATGGGATACAGTAAGTATTACACACTTTCAGTGTTTTACTGAGATATGTTCAGATTAAATTTGCCTCTTCCAACATGCATTAACATAAAAACGGTACAGAAAAAAATGTCTGCCATCATGGTGCTTACAGATTTAATTCTGTAAAAGATGTATATTCTGCCACCTTGTGGTGAGATAAAGATCCCTGAGTTCAAAGCATGTTTGATTATTCAGATACTTTAGGATCTTGTGTAACTCATGCAGGTGACTCAGTTGTTTGATTACTGACTGTAATTTGATTAATGAATTTGGGAACAGGAATGCGTGACTGTACCAATGTACACACAAATATAAGGTGATTACAATAATGCCCCAACACAGCTCGTGTCCTTCCCACCCCTTGTGTTTATGATTGATTGGGGCATGTACTCACTATGATGTAACTAATACCCAAAGGATAGACCATATGTGCATCCACTGGCAACTTCATTATGCACAGCCATTCAGCTGATTTAATAACTAATCAGCCAATCACACGGGAACAGTTCAGTTAATTTGGGCATGTAGACATGGTCAAGACGACCTGCTGAAGGTCGAATTGAATTGGACAACTTTGCACTACTGCTCTCAAGCATAAAGTATTCGCTGTTTAGCTTAAATGGTGTCAGTGTGAACTTTCATTGGATAATTATGACTTACAGATTTGCATTTGCTGATGAAAGTAGAACTACATCCGTTTGGACTGCTTGCTTTCATTCTAACAACACATGGCAATTTATATGCTCGCCATACATTTATTACAAAATTCTGCAAATCTTCTTGAAGGTTGTGATGAAAGGTAGAGAGCAACGGGAAAGTAGACGTCAGTAAATTCTTCTCCTCTTCCCTCAGTGCCTGCTGCCAGCATGACCCGCCTTGTTCGCTCCCGCACTGCCTCTGGCTCTAGCGTCACCTCGTTCGACGGCAACCGCTCCCGCTCCCACACCACCGAGGGAAACCGCTCCCGCTCCCACACCAACGAGGGCAGCCGCAGCCGCAGCCACACGGCTGAGAATCCGCACGGCCGCTCCCACACAGACAGCTCCATGGACACCACATCCAACAACAATGTGGACCAAGCTGTGACCAAGTCCGCCGAAGTGTCCTGCTAAATAACCCTCCACTCAGCAGACATCCAAACCTCTCAAGGATCCCCCTTCAGTCTGTGCTGCGCTACCTCTAATTCCCGCCTGGCCCATGTACCTGGAATTGTTTAGAAGAGAGAAAAAAAAGAAATAAAAAAAAACGCACAATACGCACTCATCTGCAGATTTCTCAGTGCAGCTGAGTTGCCCTAGTTTGGAAATATGTTTGAGTAAGGAGCTTGAGGTCATGTTTATTGATTGCAAGCAGAAAATGTTTGAGGCCAAAGTGTAATTGGAGGCAACGCAGCATTTGGGGACATCGAAGCAGAGAATGTCGGAGAAAGCTGTGGCTAAGAGTACACCAGCTTGTAATCTATCCCTCATAATCTCGCATACAAAAAAAATTAACCTCCACTTCATCTTTCCCTCCAACCTGTTTTTTGTCCATTTTTACCCTACTTACACAGCTTTCTCAAATTTACCCGACTGTAAATGTGTTTCCTGTTCTCACTGTAATTGTTCGATCATTTATTCATTTATTTTTCATGTATGAGTTATCGTTCGTATGTAGGAGCAGACTTGTAGATGTGGAGAGTGAATGGGGAGGCACTACACATATATATCTTTGAAAAATGAAAGGGCAGACTTCAAGTATATCGTGCACAGCAAATTGTTTGACCTTGCAAATGTCATTTATTTCCCCCCCCCTTTGAATTTTCTTTTCCCGAAAAGATTGTTAAAATAGCAGTTTGCAGGTGAATTCAAAATTAATCTAAAAATGATCATTTTAAGTGCATTCCACTGAGACTGTATGCTTTGTCGTCAATCAAAACACTGAAAAACCAATGCTAAAGCTTCTGGATCACGTGGTTTATTAATGGATCAAAAACGGTTCTCTCTTAATGATTTTTATGATGATTTCTATGCAATCAATGTGCCATGAAATTGTTCAGCTTTGTTAGATTGTGCTGCTCCTATGTGTGTGGATTCTTGAGTGAGTGATAAAAGAGAGGTCCACATGTAAACACGAGGATAGCCATAGAACTTACCTGATACTTTCTACTCCTGCTTCTGTATTTTACTTGCACTACAACAACTTTTGACTCTGTAGAACACGTACATACAGCTTTGTAAATACACAACCTTCTAATGCTGTAGAAAAGCATTAAAATGACATAACCGTTTGTATTTATTAAAAAATGACAAAAAAATGTGTAACAGAACTTCCCTGATTGTCCTTATTTCATATGAACATGTAGTCTTGGGGATCTCGGTTCATCTCTTAACACTTATAGGTAGAATTTAATGAAATAGATGAAGAAAAACCTACAAGTATGGCCTCCGTTGACTTGGGAGTTTAAAGGCAGGCAAGCAATGTCACTTTATGATATATCGCCCAAAAAACAGCATGCCATTACATATGCCAAAAGCCTCATAAATAAATTAAACCTTCAATATTTCACATGCTTGGTTGAATATTTTCATTCACAAACAGTTCTTTAAATAGTCTTCAAAAGCACACCATGCTTTATGAATCCCTTCTGGAGACACATATGTGATATTTACAGATTTTTCCAATAGGAAAAAGAAAACAGAACAAAATCCCTTGTACATGATTGGACTAAAAAAATGAAAGAAAAAAACTGCATAGGAAATGAAAGTCAGGAAAAAGCTTGAAAGCTCTTTGCAGACCGGATAAACCAACAGGTCGCTTCTTAGTTCATAACCTCTGGGTAACCGTAGTAATTCTCCAGGTCAGCGAAGATGTCATTGGGGCTTTTGCAGCTGAGGTTGCAGAAGCAGGCCTGAACCCACAACATCTTCCAGGTGAATCCCGCCCCGTTGGGACACTCAAACTCCACGTCAATGGTTTTGGATTTGTAGGGGATGCAGCAGCGCTCGTCGGTGCAGACGCCGCAGTATTTGGGGCGGTACGCTTTCTTGCTGGTGCAGCCGGAGATGGTGAGGTTTGATGGCTGGTCTTCCCTGTAGATATTAAGACATTTCTTCCCTGGCTGAGGGAGCAAAGAAACAGGAAGGTTTTAAATATTAAACCACTTCAGTTTGATCAGTTATTGTGTGTGTTTGTGTGAGACTACTACCTTGATGTGTTTGGTGATGTCGACCTCGCACGGCCGCAGGTTACAGAGACGAGACTCTTTAAACAGCTCGCATCGCTCATTGGCATTGGAGATCCTCATGGACAGGCCACGGCCGCAGGTCTTTGAGCACGGGCTCCATGAGGTAGTCTGGGTAATACAGTTTTTGTGCCAGCTCGTGGTCTCGGCCGGGAAAACTAGATAGCAGCATAGACAGAGAGGTGTGCAGCTGGATTATGTTCAGTGCCATTTCATTGTCAAAGTGCTCCAGGTTCGCTACAACTCTACTCCATTTGGACAACCATTAGTTAAATATAGATTGACACACAAAGCTTTAATCAAAATGAATTATCACAATATTTCAATCAATTGTTTGGTCAATCGGACCAAAAACAAATCAAAACAAGGATTGTTTTTTCCACCTGCAGTCAGTTAAATTTAGCAGCATGGCTCCTTTCTGAGGTAGTAAGACCCCAGCACAATAAGAGCAGTGACAAAAGATGTGACAGTGAGTCAGCTTTATAATAACTGGATCAATGATGGAAATTTAGGAACTGGGACCAAAACATTGTTTGCGATGCACAACAATTCCACTCAATCAACCAATCATATATCCTCTTGTTTTAAAGTTTTCTTTTTAGCAAAATGAATATACCTGTTTAACATTCAGAACATTTAGGTCCTGCATACGTAATGTCTGAGAGAACATGAGAAGCACAGTAAGACTGCCTCCCCTCGTGTCGCATCTGTTTTTAATCCACACTGTTAAATTGTGTCTGCCTAAAAGTCTGGATCTAATTTGTTTCCTTATGCAACACAAAGAGATCTTCATTCACATTCTTGCCTCCACTGCAATATGACTGGAAACTGGACCTGACCCAAAAACAATGTGAGGGTTTCCACAGGAAAGGACTGATCTGTCTCTCACATGCTTACGACAAACACGTACTTCACGATGCGTCTGGACTACAAGCTGTACTTGCACAGCTACTTTGTGAGATGCAGTTTCAGACAAAGAAGATTCTATGTTACTTCTAAAGACTAATACTGGTGTAAATTAGCACCACTCATTATCAGAAATATTCAAGGTGTACTGTATGTATGTCTACATTTCTGTGCAAACAATACTGTCCAAGAGAGCTCCAATTAGTCATGTAAAATCCTTTTTAGGAATAGTGAAGGCTTCCTAAAAGCCCAGTGATTTGTTTACTATATTTGTACTTAAAGAGTTCCCTTCCATTTAAATGACCTCTCACCCATCAACTATGAACATTAGATTTAGACAATAAACACAATATTTTTTATCCAAAGCGTCTTACCCTCGACTGCATGTCGCAGCGCTGTCTTGCGCCCTCTCCTGGGTTCGTCACAGATCCACTGCTCACAGCACTGTCCCCGGACTTTGATTCGTCGTGGGGTCTGGCACCACACACGGGGAGGCTGAGATTCTGTGCACAGCCCCACACAGCCAATAGCACCGTTAACACACACACACTGGTATTTACAGTTGGGCTGGAAACTCTCCCCGTTACGGTAGATCACACCATTGTGCTCGCAGCCGATTCCCACCATGTCTGGCAGAGAGGGATGACAAACAGGCATATATTATAAAGACACACGGGGCAAACACACAAAAGCTTGGACATGTGTGCTGCTGCGGAAATGTGTTCATCATTATTAGGAGGACATTTCTCTTACAGAGCTTACAAAATAAAAGCAATCAAACAACTGAAAAATGAAACATTTTGCACTTCAGAAATGTTTGAAAACGCTTATATTAGTCTCCATTTTTTATTTTCTTATTCCATCTTCAAACTGTAATCAGAGCATGTGTAGGTTTGAAATGAAACCTCTATTAGAGATGGAAAATCTGTGACACCATAGGTCTGTTTTTACTATTTTTAGCAGCAGACATCACACAAAATACGTCCACAACAATCCAAATTTTAGTGGGAGGTAAGTATTTTACTTCTCCACAGTTTATTGCAAAAAAGCAAAGTCCTCAAAAGTGGGCACAACAAGCAATGAATGAACAAAAGAGAATAATTAGAAAGGGAAAAAGTGGTGTGAATGAAACTAAAATGATAAATGGTATGTAAATAACAACACATAAACATATGAAAATACAAAAAAAATTGTAATGCAATAATTACATTAGAAGCTAGTGCTGTGCAATATCTGGGATAGATTTGATCTCAACATCAGGCAATGATTAAGTCTGCACAGTCTGCGAGGATGCAGTACAAAGGCAAAATAAATAAATAAAATAAAATAAAAACATGAATAACACAAAAAGTTATTTGCGTGTTGGAGACTTGAATATGAACCATGCAGACGCGTCCCCAAACGGAGGTCGATAATTCTCTTCCATGTGTGCTCTATGATTCTTGTCATTTTGTATTTGTTGAATGATGTGCACATTGCTGCCTGTGCCATGAAACAAAACCAAAGAAAAAAGAATAGCATTTTATAATATTCTCCACTCAAGTCTGTGCTGTGCTTCAGTTTGGACAATGAACGTGACTTGCAACATTACAAAAATGAACTTTTGATGCGGTGTACAGCGGTAGTTTGTTTTTTGTGAGTGACACTTACATGCACACACTCCTTTTTCGTACCTAGGCTTGTCTGAGCTGTAGTCGCAGTACAGTCCTTTGTGGTAGTCACACGTGTCTGCCTCGTTGCACACCTCGCCCACCTGCCGGGCGCAGGCCTTGCAGCAGTCGCAGCCATCCATGAGGAGGCTTACACCTGGTGGGCACTTAGGGGGGGTCTCTGGGCACTCGCAGGGCCATTTGCAATACTGTGTCCGGTTGTACGTGTCTACAAATGGGGATGTGACGGCTGTGGCAGGCGGCATGGTGGTGGAATTCAGGGAGTAGGCCTGCAGAGAGGAAAGTGGAAAGAAAATGAGATTCCCATTGTATATACTCTATATTTTATTCACCTAATATGTCCAATAGCTTTCACATTATGCATACAGCTTATGTCACATCATCGTGCTCGAGCCCTTGTTACAGTGATTGTACAAAATAAGTCATCTGCAGCTACTCTTCAACCTGTTTGTCCGGAATTTTTTTATTGCACAAAAGGTTTTTGACCCCATGTGTCGAGGCAATATTTTTAATGCTCCTAATCCTGATTTTTTTTTTTTCATCCAGCCCTCTTTGGTAACCATGTCTCAGCAAGTAATGGACTTGAAAGGTTTAAAATCCCTTATTTGTACACTTCTGCTTCAGTGCTAACATGTGTTCGTGCTGCGCAATAAATTAAATAAGACTATAAAAATGAATTAAACACCCAGCGGAGATAATCTTATTAAATCACCGTCGCGCCCTGGTGTCTTATGTATTAACACTGGTTTCCGTCGCCATATTTCAAATGTGCAACTGTGCTTCTCACAGTTATAAAAATCCTGCCAATGAAATGAATTTCATCTCCCTTGGCATTTTGACTCTTACAAACTGCTCTGTGTAGCCAAGATCACACAGTAAAGAGCTTTGCAGCTCTTAAAAGCAGATGTTCTCACAGCAACACAGCACATAAGGCACATTAACAGCCCAGAGCTTAGAGGTTAGCTTTGGACAGAAAAATGCATGAGCCTCAGCAGATAAAGTTTGGGAATTTGAATGTTTTTTTTGTTGTTTTTTTGTAAAAATAATAAATGGTGGAGTCCGAATTGAATTATTTTTGTTTTGAGAGCAGGGTGTGCTCGAGAAAAGAGCAAGAAATGATATCCAGGTTGTTATTTCGTGTGAGAGAAACTGAAACTTCCCTCTCAGGGAAAGTAAAGTCACATTGCATTTATGATGCAAATCGAGCAAAACTTCAAAGGCAGATGAGTCAGTTTTGTAGCAATAATAAACCACACAGGCTCTTTATGAATAAGACTTCAGCTGAAGCAGATACCATGTCCATCCTAATTACAACTACAGTATGTGGTTGGGGCTAGGCGAGAAGTGAAACATATAAAATTAGGTCCAGTATTGCCTCTACAGCCATAAATACTTATAGCAGAGCACTTAAATTGGGAGCTTGAAAGATACACTTGCGTGCACACTCTGTCCGCAGTTAACTGTGAGAAAAGATGCTTAATCATCTTAAGCACGGTGGATCCGTTTTCCTCAGCTTGTTCTCAGCACTTCAGTGGAATTATGGTCATATTAAAGATAATGCAGATGAACGCCTTTTAGTCACAATCGTGCCACAAAGCCGT
This sequence comes from Etia nguti, assembly GCA_015106755.1. Taxonomy (NCBI): domain Eukaryota; kingdom Metazoa; phylum Chordata; class Actinopteri; order Cichliformes; family Cichlidae; genus Etia; species Etia nguti. The sequence continues at coordinate 8,162 of VUQG01021219.1, read as the reverse complement.
TTCTCAAAGGACTTAATTTATTCTGCAGCCATCAGGCTAATTTGCAGAGGGGCATACATATTGTTCCCTCTAAGGAAATCATCATCCTGACAAAGAAAAAGGAGATCATAGAAATGAAAAGGTGAATGCTTCATAAATTAATTATAAAAGTTGGCCTGGGATTGATACAAACATCCTCTTATTGAAATCATTTATCTCTGATGACTACATTTTGCATGTAGGACATTTAACAATACCAAGACAGAGAGATTATTTAGTGAGAGTTATTTGTGATTATCATCATCATCTATTTTTCCTTTTTGAATGTTTTCTAACGTGACCTCAAATACTTGTCATATTTTTGTGGCAGCTGGTTACAAAGAGATTACAAGTGCTGATGACCCTGGCTCCACTCCTGGTTTAATCTCTTCTTCCTGTCACCCTGCAGTCAGGTCAGATGACCCGCGGGGAGGTGTTGGATTGATTTACCCTTCCTTAGAGAAGAAGAGAAAGGACTTTTCCCAGGGGAAACTGTCACTCAGGCATTGTTGTTATTTCCCTCCAAACCATATGAGTTTATGATGTAATGATGAGAATATATGTAATACTCACTACTCACAACCACACTGTTTAGGGGTATATTTGACATTGATGCTGAATAACCCAAATCTTACAAAAACTAAGAATATCGCCATGTTTAATGACACAACATTTATTTAATTTAATCACTCAGTTTTTTGAGGTTAGTCCAAAAACTGGTGTCTTTATGACCAGAGAGGCTGTGAGGAGGCAGGGGGATACAAGAAAGCACGAGTACCCCAAAATAACCACCAGGTGGCACTAAAATATAACCGAAGGGGCCTAGAGACAACTTTGAGCATCCCACAGTGTTAAATTAAAGCCAGATAATAAATAATAATAAATAAAGGATAATATGATAATAAAGGACAACAAACAGTTTTTAATGAGATTTAATGGAACTATTTATTCAGTCAAAGGTTAAGAAATCTTTTTTTGTTTGTTTGTTTGATTTTTTTTATTTTGCCTGGGCCACATAACCTGACGAATAAAAGGGGGCCCTAAAACAGAAGAAACCCCTACTTCGTCTATTTCGTTTAAAGGAACTTGTAGTCATGCAACTAGAAAACTGAAAGCGTATTTTTTTTAGAATCTCAGCCTACCTTACTAACTTTAAAATAACCCCTATATCTTCTGCAACTTGCATTAAACCTCTGAGTTACATGCAACCTGCACATTAAACGAAAGAAAGAAAAACAAAAGACAAAAGGTACTTTGGGAAATCTGTCCTCCATCCCACCTGTTGAATCCCGGCTGCTGTTAGAATCCACAACAGGAGCCAACTCATCACTGGTGAGGATCTGCACACGCATTGAATCCAGAATTAGTTCCGTCTCTCAAACGCGCCACACGCCGCTCTCCTCAGGTGTGCTACATCCTCGTCCCCTCGCTGACATCTCGGCGCCCTTCGGTTTGCGCTGACAGCCTGTTAATAAGAGAGACCCGCATAGCCTGCCCCTCACGGTTTCCTTTCTTCCCCTCAGCTCCACTTTCACCCGAACCACCTCTTCTCCAGAGCGCTGGCAGCTGTGGTGGTTAGGGCGTGTCTGGAATAGTCTCTGGAAGGACTCTGACACTCCTGTTACTGCTGCTTAATTTAAAGGCTCCAAATATTTCCAAGTCAGTCTGAAAAACTGTGCGCGCATGCTTACGTAGGCTACAGAATCATTGCCCTCTACTCCACAAGTCATAATAAGTTCCTTCGAGGATTTCAGTGTAAGTAATGGGTCATTCTGCACAGGCAAAAAAGAGATTCAAGTTACTGTCTTTGTTGCATGTGAGTCTCCTATTAAGATAGGCCTCTCATACACATACATTACATATACAATCAGGTAGTTCACACTGAGGCCTGGACTTTGTGTAATGCTCCCGATTTGCCTTACTCTGAACTTATTTACTTGTTACTTCAGCAAACATCACTTATTTGGAGTTATTTATCATGCGCCTGTCAATGCATGACAGCATTTTCTTTTAACAGCACTGAATAAATACACCTAGCAGGTCGCCTACCTCTCGCCCATTGTGTCTATTTTAAGGCTCCGATTGTGTCTGGTCTCCAGATGTTTAGTTTAAACCAAATGATGTCATCTATCTTACAGTCTGCTACTTTGCTTTCCTTTCATTTTTCTGGAAATTTGAATGTGTCACATTGAGGAGATGCAGGTGAGCACCAAATGCGCCATATGGAAACTCTCTTGTATTTGAGTAATGCTGCACCTCTTACCACAGCACTTTTTGCTTTTAGTCTGCTGAGTCTCACGCAGAATAACCAAAAGTCTGCGAGAATTCGGCCCCACTGGCAACAGAGAGAAGGAAAGAGTGATGGATGAGAAATGAACACTTTGTCAAAGAGCAAAGTGCCCCAGGTCTGAACCCCTATTATTTACAAGCAGTCGTCTAATCCCTCTCAGAGAGCTGTCAGCTTCTGGGCTGATCTGAGCAGGCTTTCCTCTTTGCCGTGACCAGGATGACCCGCCCCCTCCACAGCACAATGCTCTCTGTCTCTCTCTCTCTTGTTTCCTTACTCTAAAACTCAGCTTCTCCCATTCTTTACTTTCCATCTCTGCTGGTCTCTCCACCTTCTCCTCCTTACTCCTGCTTCAGCCCCTTAACCTCCAACCTCCAATTTCGGTTGTAGTCATAGGCTTTTTTCCCCCCATCATCTAATACTTTGTGTCTTTTAATTTCTTTCGTTTCCTAAGACATTACTTTTTTCTTTTTTTCTTCTTTGAAAGCTGTGGAGAGAGGTAAAATCTTTCATGAGTAAAGATGGTGGGGAATTCAACAGTGTGAGAAACTAGTGCTGATATTAATTATTGCCTTAAGGTGGCAGTCAACTAAAACAGACACTGTGTGGGTTCACAGTCACTTTTAGTAACTATTTTCAGCGAACACAGCTTTTGCTCCATCCATAAAGGTCAGCTAAAAATGTACCAGAAAAAGAAAAAAAATTACATATATAAACCACAGGCTGCATATGAAACTCAGAGACAGCCATGTTGAGGTTTTCCACTGGATTTAGATTCTGCATTTTAAAGCCATACTTTTATCAGTGATTTCTATCGGTGAGATATAGCAAAGCTATGGAGGCTACAGTCATGTGAGGAAAGAACGTGCACCTCTTTCAATTCCATGGTTAATAATACAAAAGAATCATCTGGTCCCTCTCAGGTTTTGAAATTATTTAAATACAAAATTTATTATATATTATGTTTTTTATTTAACAAAAATGAAGCCAAGATGAAGAAGCAGTGTGTGACAAAGTGTGTGGCATGATTCAGGACCCTGTAGAACCACTTTTATCAGCAATAGGTTAAAGTAATCATTTTCAGTGGGACTTTGTCAGTCTCTCACATCGTTGAGAAATAATTTTGGTCAGTTGTTCTTTACAACGTTGCTTCAGTTCATTGAGGTTTGTGGGCATTTGTTTATGCGCACCTCTCTCAAGGTCCCGCATCAGCATTTGAGCAACTGGGTTGAGGTCTGCACTTTGACGGGGTCATTGCAACACTTTGATTCTTTTCTTTTTCAGTTCATGGTTGATTCAGTGACTGCAAAGTGCCCAAATTATCACCCCTCCACCACCGTGCTTCACAGTCGATGTCGAGATGTTTGTACTGATGTTTATGTGTTTGTCTTTTATGTGTTTGTCTAAATGCAGCACTGTGCATTATGGCCAAACACTTGGTCTCCACTTTGGTCTGGTCTGTCCAAAGGACAATGTTCCAGAAGTCTTGTGGTTTGCTCAGATGTAGCTTTGCAAACCTAAGCTGTGCTGCCAGGTTCTTTTAATAGAGCAGATGCTTTCTCCTGCGAACACTTACAAGCAAGCAAAACTTGTTCAGTCTTTTTCTAATCTTACTGTGATGAACTTTAACATTCAACATGTAGCTTTTAGGTGTGTTGCAGTTTCTCTGAGCATGACACGCTCTGACCTTGAGATGAATTTGCTGGGACGACTGACAGCTGTCTTCAATATTTTCCACTTATGAATAATCTTTCTCACTGTATAATGACAATATAAAATGTCATGTGTTATTGTACAGCTGAAGTTTTTAATGTCTTGATAAGGAAAACCTTAGATCTGAAAGAGCGTCTTTCTCTTTCACTTGACTTTATCTCAACAGACACTGTGCAAGTGGCAAAGTATATCCTGGATAGGGTTGGCAGTCTATCACTAACACAGCGATAACACAGGAAGACATTCACAGCCATTCACACTCACATCTACACCTACAGCCAGTTTAAAATTGCCAGTTAACCTGACCTCCCTACAAACCAAGAACCTTCTTGCTGTGAGACAACCACAACGCCACCTTGGCACCTTTAGGGTCTAAACGATTTGTTCATATTTCCATTTTACTCAGTGTCCCAGCTTTCTTTGAAACACAGGGATGTAAAATGACTTGTTTAGCATCATTTAGACAGTTTTGAAGTTGTACTTTTCCAAGAGCTTCCTTTGATTCCTTTTTTTCCTTTGATGACTTCCTTGTGTATAACAGTGATCTGTAAGGAACGGCTGTACCATTACCTTGATGAGATCTAGACTCAGGCTTAGATGTGTACTTATGCAGTTGCAATAAGAGACAAGGAGTAGAAATCATAGAACTTTCAATATTTTTGTAATTGCGGCACTTCAGTCCTTCTAAATTATACATTGTAGCACACATTTTTGTATTCATTTCACAAGTTAATAAGACCAAAAGGAAAACTATAGACCCCCAAAATGCTGTTTGCTTGTTGTCTTCATTAGTGTTCCTTGATGCTTCTCTCTTTAATTCTCTAAAACTAACACAGACTGCCTCTTTGAACCATGCAAAACCTCTTCCGAAACAATTCAGAGAAAGAAAACGAGCCGTAGATTGTTTGCGTTCTCATCTTTCATGTTTGCATTTGTCTTTTATTTTCGGTTCTGATATGGTAACTAACCTATAAACGGACCAACAGTAAGAATAATTAGATGTTTGAGTAGAACGAGCTCAGTAGTGTGCTACTTCTTTTTTGCATGTTGAGGTCAATTGAGCAGAAATAGCTAAAAATGAAAACCAGGTCTGAGGTGACGGCTGCTCTGTTTTCGATGTAGCTCTGTGTTCTCGGCTCACTTGAATTATGGGTGTTTAATGACTCAGAGGTTGCTAAGAGGGGGGGTCTCAAACATTTTACAAGTAACAGCCTTTATTTGTGAAACACACCCAGATCAAACCTGCATTTATAAAATTGTACAATTATAAAAACGTGATATGTGTATTTTTGCCAAGAGCTTTGTCTTAATAAGGCTAAATAACTGAAGAAAGAGCTGCTTTAAAAGCTTTATAAGTGGACTTTGCTGCCTTAAAGGCTTCAGAGCAAATCAAGCTGTTTCCTAGTGTTTCAAGTCTTTAATGTAATCCAAATGTGGCATTATTGCTTTAATCCCAACATGCATTAAGCAGGAAGCAGACACATTTCTGTCACCCATTCATATAAATTCAGTCTCAGTTTGTATCATTGTATCACCTAGATAGAAGCATATCTGAACACAAATTGCATTAAATTATTGCTGACCCACATTATGCCCTATATTAGTACCCCAAGTGTCATGTGGGTGAGGTAGTTCAGGTTAAAAAAAAAAAAAGTGTGACAGATGACCTGATTACAGAAACTGACCATCTACCACTCAAGTCCTGCATAGCTGGTCAAACTGAAAATCCCCTCATTAAAATCCCCTCAACTCACAGAGAAGCCTTGAAGTCAAACCATGTTTTGGAAATCTTACAGCTTCAAAGTCAAGTGGAGTCGGTAATCCTCCTTAGAATGGGAGAATGAGTTTACAACACCTCGAGGCGAACAGACACTGCTAAGGTGATGCATAAAAAAGTTCTTTCGTGGTACAGTACTATGTGTGGGAACATTTTCCTTTGTAGCTACTGGCCTCAAAATCAAAGACATACAGACTGCATTTTCAAAAAAAGGTTAAGAGGTCATTAAAGTTAGAGTAACTTTAGCAGCAATAAATAAAATAAAATAAAAATAAACAGATGATAATGTGCTTTTGGTTTGGTTGGCTGAGATTTTGTTTTGCTTTCAGCTGACACTGACGCTGCTCTCACGCCTGCACTTCAAAGGTGCAATATCTAAGATTATCACCTGAAGCTGTCACGAGAACCACCTAGCACTGTAAGTAAAAGTAAGTAAGCATAATTTATTTATATAGAGCTTTTTAAGAAAAGAACCCGTTACAAGGTACTTTGAAATGAGCACACCTGGACTGAAGCCTGACTGAATTTGTCAGCGTAGTTTCCAGTCAGTTTGGTTTTTGGCCCATAGCACCGCACTTATGTTTCCTCTCACATTGCTCACAACATCCCCTACCCTGGGAAACAGTGAAAGATAAGGGCCCCAGTACACCCACCGCAATAGTCGCTTTGCGTGCTGCACACACTCGCTGCAGTATTCTCCTGAGCGACAGGTATCAGGCAATACTGACACATCAGCGCTGGTATATGAGGGGAAGGAATTTTCCACAAAGTCTCCTCTTTTCAAACTGTTGCAACATCTCCCCTGTAAAGTGTGAGTCTCTGAGCTTCTGCATTGATATATCGCAAACCAACACAATCGTACAAGGTGCCAGGTTACAAAAATCGAGAGGTGCAGAACCAGCAGAAACAGCAGTGGCTAGCAGCAGTGGACGTCACTTCAATTTGATATCAACTACAGTGTTTGCAGGGCCCTAATAATGATCCCTACAGCAAGCCAATGTCACATAGGTTATCCATGAGGTGAAGGTGAAGTTCATTCATTTAAACCTGAGAAACTTAAATTTTGTGAACCATATATAGGTCTTCCTTAAAGTGTACGGTGGATTTCTGTACATGTGTGTGTTTGCCAGAAAAAGGGCATGGCACGCCGTGCTCAGACTGGTCCAGTAATTATACTGTCTTTATATAGCTGTGGTCTGAGACTGCTGGACTGAGGAAAACATCTGCTGAGCTCCACAGATACAAGAATCCCACATAAAGTCGGAGCAGTTTAATAGGCAACGACTGCTCACGATGGAGGCATTTGTGAATACTGTTTACCAGGTAATGCAGAATAATTGACGGCTGTTGACCTTCCAAGAAAAACCAGCAGCACATGTGTACTGGTCAAATCGAAACTAAGCTCGAATTATTCCACATCCAATTCATCTAATTAACTCTTAAATTAATGGGTGAATTGCGCACACTGGTCTTATTCTTGTCAGATTGCACAACTTTATAAATGATACTCTCTTTAGTGACTTAAAATTATGAATACAGACATTTATATGAAAGCTGACTTTCCATTCATGCCTGTTTTTGTTGTTAAGTGGATAGGCTATTAAGTCACAGCTGTTCCAAAAGCAACTTTGATTTTAGATTTCGATCCAGTGCTGCTGACTCTGTATAATTGACTTCGCATGAAAAGTGGAATGCTACCCTGTATGTGCAAACACACGCTGCCATTTCCACTTGTGTAACTGGGGTTTTATACAAATTTCCTTAAGGTTAAAATGATTTATATTAAAGGCTTTTAATTTTGGTCACTACTGATTTCTAGCAGTTTACTTTCACTGTTTGACCCAGCGAGAGCAGATTTATCACTCTACTGAAGCATTTTTGTGTTCTTATCAAAATCTTAATGTTTTAACTACCCGGTTAGAACATAACAGATTATTCAACATATTGTAATAATTGACACGCTGCACTGAAACAAAAAGAGAAACAATTTGTAGCTCTCAGGTTTGAGACCCATTTTAAGATTTCATTTTATTGATTGTTGATTGATTTTCATCTTCTGATTCCTGTATATGTTCATCACATTTAGCCCTTTTCCATTTGGGTTGGCTCGGCATGGCACGGCTCAGCTCGGTTTTTAGGGTTTTCCGTTAGGTGAACCATCAGGTCAATTAAATTCAATTTTATTTATACAACGCCAAATCAAAGCAACAGTCGCCTCAAGGCGCTTTATATTGTAAGGTAGACACTACAATAATACATACAGAGAAAAACCCAACAATCATCTGACCCCCTATGAGCAAGCACTTTGGCGACAGTGGGAAGGAAAAACTCCCTTTTAACAGGATGAAATCTCTGGCAGAAGCAGGC
>VUQG01021213.1:11960-46224 GCA_015106755.1 Etia nguti | reverse complement strand
TTAACAGATTTTCAGGCGAGAATGTAGCTGTGTAAACTTCAAATATCTGCTCGGTTTATCAAGATATTACATATTTGCAAAAGTGCTCCAATGTTTTCGGAGACGTCTGTTACCCACCAGCTCGATAGCTAGCCAGCTCACTAGAGCCGGCGAGAACAGCGAACTCCCGGCACATCGTTTTCAAACCCTGCGCGGTCTTTCGATACTCAGGTTAAACATGATATATAATCACTTAGGTAACTTAAAAATGTTATTATTTGGCTAATTTCAGTGTTTTATTTGTTCCTGAGTAAATTGGTTTGGCTGAGATTACAGCTGAATAAACGTCAAACAGAAAACTGATTAAACAGAAGTGTGAGATGATCGAGAATTTACTCCAGTGTCCTGTTATATTTTAGATAGCAAGGAGCAGACGGCTGAGTTTATTAAACTGCACCGAGACAGCTGGTGACGCAAATCTGAAGGCTAGACCGTCCCATTTCACAGCCGCTCACTTCTGGCCTACCCGGCCTTCGGAGGACCCGGCCAACGTAGACCGCGAAGGCCGGGTCCTCAGGAGGATGCAACCTATGAATTTGGACATGGCTAATGACGCCACAGGGGAAGTGAACGTAAACACAATGAACATGGGACACCAGAGCTCTTCAAAATAAAACAGGAAACACAATGAGACGCAGGCATGACAACATGAACTTGACAACATAAGACACGCAGACATGAAACACATGAAGGGCGAGGAAGACTTAAACACCGGGGTGAAGACACAATGGGAATCTAATAAACAATGAACTATAACGGCAACCTAGGCATAATAGAAATGAACTTAGATAACCTAAAGAACTTAAACATAAACCATAAACATCAAAATATATTAAAACTCAAAATGCTGGGTCAAAGGACCCAGGATCGCGACAACATGTTTACTGGAAAAAAAGAATCTTAGGAACAGCTTATGGAAGTACATTTTCAGGCGCTGTTATTGACTGGAAACTGCTGTAAAACATATATAAAGGATGTCAAAGTCCCCTGCTGTACTACTGCAGGAAAGGGTATTAGAAATTCAAATTTATTTCCTCTATTTTTCCCTTCCTTATATACATAAGCTATTGTCTGGAGGTTTGGAGGAACAATACAACACACACACGAATCAATTTTGATACCACAGAAAGGAGCATTACAAGTAGTGAACACTGACTATCATGAACCAACCGATGATTTATTTATACAGATTTATTCAACTCCCGTGCTCTCGAGAGATTCTGCGTACTTTAATGCTGCACAAATAATGCATAAAGTAACAAAAAAAGGAGGAAATTCCAGAGTTTGTTTAATATTAGAGTCTGCGTGAAACAAGACGAGTGGGGCGTGCATTCAAACACAAACGGAAAAAAAATTTACGACAAAAGTAAAAGAAATATGTGTATTGGTGCAGACATAAAACAGGAAATAATTGATGTAAAAATAATATTGGGTGTGATAAGCTCCAACACCTTTTCAATCACATAAATTTACTTTTCCACGTATGATTTATCACATGTTTATTTATCCTTTCTTTGAGTTGCACGTATTTAACATTGACTCGAACCAACCTAAAATGATGCTCCTTGCTACAAAAAGCCCATGATAAGAGCAGTTCACAGTAACAGGATTTCAATAAGTGGCTTCAATGAGGCCTGATTAAACACGTGTAAGCATTAATCATAAACGGAATCCGCTACGGGGGATAAACGCGTGAATAGATTGGATGAATGTTGACTTTTGATAAACAGAAGCTCTTCATGCTTGAACAGCCGCATGCGAATGATGTCTGGGATGATGGTGATGTTGACTTTCTCATTCATGAATTCGCTTTTGCTCCTAACCTTTGACAGGCCATTGGTAAAACCACAGAGGTGGAATTTTAAAGAGGGGCAACCATACGACAGTATAACTGCACAACACCGTCAACGGGGGGTGCTGTCAAGAAACTGTTGAAGGGTAGGAATTTAGAGACTTCAGTAACTTTGAGCGAACTTGTCTGAGATCTTTGGGAAGCTGCTTCAGATGTCAGTGATCTTCACACACTTCACTGGTTTTATTTGTCATTACCTATGCTCAGCGACAGAACAGAGGACCTGTTCTTTGTGACTCACAGTGACTCCTCAAATGACCGTTACCAGCTGAGCAGAAGAGTATTTTTAGGTCAGATCGTCTTGTCTTTTTTTCATACAACATTAATGGAGCAAGACGAAGCAGGGAGACTCCAGGGAATTTCTTGATTTCCTTTCGTTCATTTTAGGAGAAAGCTTAAAATGCAAAATCCACTCCCTTTTAACCCAGAGATATCTCAGTCCACCTCATGCATATTTAAACGTACAAAGTCAGCCGTTTAATAACAGTTTTGTTAGCAAATCTCGGAAAATGTTGAAGGTAGCTGTCCACTTCGTGGCCACAGATTTTTAACATTTAGTTTTTTATTCAACATTATTTTTTAATTTCATGGTTTCTGACTTCCAAAAATGCAGTATAGACTCCTCATTCAGCCTTAATTGTTGGCTGGGATTGAGTGCACTATGTGTGATGCTCTGATGAAGGTCTGCTAGTTTGAAATAATGGACACATTAACATACCTGGATGAGGTTGTTGGACCTCGTTTTGCCTCCAGAGCTTTCTTAACTCTTTGAGGAACAGATTCAACAAGGTGCGGGAAGAACATAGTGAGAAAAAATACTTAGATACGCTGTGGCATTACCAGCAATGCACAGCTAGTACTAAGGGATCCCAGAAAATATCCTATGCGCCGTTACACCACCAGCAGTCTGAACCATTGGTAGGGATGGCGGGATGGCTTCATGCTTTTATGTTGTTTAGGCTGAATTCTGACCCTATTGTTCAAATGTAGCAGCAGAACTCAAGCCTCATCAGATCAGACCATGTTTTTCAAATCTTCTATTGGCTTGTTTTGGTGAGCCTGTGTGAATCGTAGCCTTAGTTTCTTAGCTGACAGAAGTGGCACCCACTGTGGTCTTCTGCTGCTGTTCAGGTTCAACATTTTGTGCATTTAGAGATGCTCTACTGCATACCTTGTTATATCCTAGGTACACAGCAGAATGTTTGACTAACTGTTGCCTTCATATTAGCTCTAAACAGTCCCTTAAATACCCGCTGACCTCTCAAAGCAACAACACATTTTCACCCAGAGAACTACCGCTCACGGGATATTTTCTCGTCCCTATTCTGATGATCACTTTGAACGTCAGCAGATTGTTTTGACCAGCCTAAATTGGAATTGGGTCGCTGCCATGTAACGTGAGTGCATGTCTTGTAGCAACATTAGATTTCTGTTCGAATAACTTGTAGGGAAAGCAAAAACAAGTCAAGTCACAGGAGTTGTGGGTGTAAATGAGGCCAACAGCGGTCAGGAGCACTTTGCTTTTGGTTCTTAGCTTGGTGTAACTGCAGTATTTACAGCTGGTCTGGTTTCAGAATTTATAGAAGATTTATAAAAAATGTACAAAATCAAAATGTAAAAGTGCATAGCAGACAGAGACAATTAACACAGTTAGCCATGACATCATCTTACGTGCATTTTTAATTTATGGATGCTTCGTTTTTTAAATATCGCAGTTATCATCAACACATCATTATTGTGACACCTGAGGCCCGCAGCATGACCACGTTCTGAATAAATAACATCAGCTGAAAGGTCAACAGAGAGGCCAACAAAAGCTGCGGGAATATATGTAAATGTATGCGTCGGCTGTCAGCATCCAGACGATGTGTCAGATACAGATCAGATGTTAATAACAGGTGATATTTTAGGGGTACACTGCAGGTCACGCTGTTGATAAAAGACTAAAACTCAGATAGTAAAATAGCTCAGACTCAAAATGACACTTTAATGACTAACATTATAAAACCCACAGACACAAGTACTGCACAATGACAGCAGGAAAACATTTTAACTGAGCAAATATGGAAGTCCCGTCACCAGAGCAGAGAACAATGTCATTAAGCACATTTTGTCCAAGTAATTATCAAAATGTGTAAGAATTAAGTGTTTGCTTTGCATCGATGTTGGCCATGCAGTAGCTTTGAGTTAGCTCACACATCTGCTTGCTTTACATTACTGGAGTTTCGTCATACTTAAAGCCGCGGGCTAAATAGTTTTGAAGCCGATCCGAAATGAAAACGTGTTTTCAGTTACAGTCGAGGAGTCAGAGAGCGGCTTTAATAACTGCTGTCGTCCAGCTGTCAGTGTTCGTGTCTTTATTTGTTTGTTCCCTTTTCATTTCATTGGCAGCGGCTCTCACACAGACACACATTCAGTTATAAATGGACGCCAGATTAAACGCATATTAATACTTTTGGTCAACAGTGTGTCTACAGTGTCTGCACTTGATGCTGCCAAATTATCAATATTTCAAAAGGGCCTTCAGCAAAGATGTTGTGCTGTGTGCTGGGTTGTGATTGGCTAAATGCCAGTTGCACAAAAAAAGGTGTTACTATATGAGGCAAAGTCACACACGCACAACGATACTTAAATTATATGACAAAACATTTAAAAGTGTGTCAGAAAAAGGTTAAAAGGAGAGATTATTTTATATTCTTATATAATATTAGAACTATAGTAATTATGGTTCAGTAGACGCCTCCAAACGAGAAGTGCTGCAAACAAACATGTAATGTTTGCGGCCTGTGCGTGTGTGTTAGGCTTACATTGTGCGTGAATGTGCTGTGGCAGGCTGTCGCTGTCAGTGTTATCAGTAGCTGGGTTTATCGGGGTTCCCTAAGCCGCTCAGGGGCTGAGTCTGAGCGGTTTTGTAGTGCAGTTCACACGTTATTACACCTGGATTGTGGTGGGGATGTGACAGGCCTGCCTAGTGCCTGGGGAATGAGCAGAAAATAAAACAAAAACAAAATACTATCACGGCATAAGGCCAAAAGGAAAATGGAGGGGCACGGGAAACTGTTTCCTCTGTAAGCAGATCACGTCTCTGAGGGAAAGTGTCCATGTAACTATGAGGCCGACCACCGCATGTGTGTGTAATGAGCTCTGTAACCTTGCACACAGTGCAGAAGCAGAAAGCATCACACGTTTAGGTGCAAAGATGTGATTCAGCATTTGCAGGAAAGTCTTTCTACTCCATTCTTTTATATTTTCATGAGATTAAAAGTGCAAAGAGGCTCAGCCATAATTTGGTTTTGTGCAACCACTCCTTTGCTTTGTATTGACAGCGCAAAAATATATCTGCTCCCAGTATTTCGAAAAAATGATGAGTACAGCGTAGGGTGAAGTTATCCGCAAGCATTGTGTACATTTAGTAAGGGTGTATTTCCATGGTTTGGATTAAGCTCTTTTGTTCCCATTAAGGAGAAGTCTGAATGCTGGTTCCTTGGCTCGGTAACAACCAAGCTAATCACACCTTTGGATGTGGGATTAAGAATGTGGATGTCATCTTCTAGAGCCAGAAAATGACTGCATCCATAACAACGAGAGACAGAAAAATGCCCACAAAAAAAGCAAGAACCAAGGCTAAGGCTGAAGATGATGTGCTGTCAGGGTACTCAAAGAAATAACGCTTGAATTAACACATTGTTTTGTTTGTTAAAATGCTCCACAGGTACCTTGTGGAGTTTCTGACCAAGTAGTAGTGCTTTGGAGGAATGCTTTTATGAACATGTTGCTTACTATAGGTTGTATATAAAAGATGGATACAGCCACCATTATGTCACTTATCAGATTTAGCTTTTTGGCTACATGTTTTTGTTTGTTTATTTTTTGTTTGGAGCCATTAGTGAGCAAATTTGGAAGAGAAGGTAGAGGTATCAGCTAATGCTAGGTAGCTTGCTAGGTTAGCAAGGTGCATCTTTATGCTTTTAACATGGGAGACTATGGAAATTAAGTTGTTTTGAAGCACTAGAGCTAAATTAAGACAGCAAACTCCTGCAACAAGGAAAAATCAGTGGTTGCCCATATGATTAGCTGACTGGGCTGAATTTAGTTTTGCTACTTTTTGTTGGAGGTCAAATGTAAATAGTTGCACAACCAGCTGGCTGCCCAGAGATTCAGTGTGCAACACCCTAAACGTCTGGGCGAACACTCAATCATAAGTTTGACTCAAACTGACTGCAGTCTCTCAAATACTTGCCATCTAATTGATAAATGCAGAGAGACTGCCAACAAGACACAATGGTGGCTATATCCATCTTTTATATACAACCTATAGTAAGCAACACATTCATAAAAGCATTACCCAAGCACAATTTTCTGTGATGCATCTCTTTGCAATAGGTGACTCGACACAGCTAGTTGCGAGCTTGTTGCATTCTGGTTATATTCCTATATAAAAGCAGGACTGCAAAGTGCTTTGGTCATTTTGCAACAGCTACGTCACTACTTGTGGGTGACTTTCTTAATTTCTGTTTTAAATCTGAGTTTCTGGCTGGACTGGGAATGGAAGTAGTAGTTAATGTGAATTTCTATGTAGACAGCAGCAGATTTGTGATTGTTGCTGACCTGTCACAGTTAATCGCTGTATTATCACAAACAGATTGCATGTAATTGCCAACTTGACTCCATTCAATCTCAAACTGACAGCAGACTGACAGTATCTTACTGTCCTTTTAGTGCCATCTTGATGCGCCAAAGGCACTTTGATGACAACAGCTGACTGGGAGTGGCTGCAGATCCTTACCCATCTTCAAAGCAATCATCTCAAAGGCATACAGTTCGAATAATGTTGGTTATGCCACGGTCTCCAACTTTCGTTGTCCCTAGGTGCCATCTTTTAGCTCTTGGGTGCTGCTGCTTTGGACTCAGATGCATTCATGCATACATGCTACACAGTTCTGCACATTCCTACTGACAGTTTACAGGAATTAAACATGGAAGAAGACTACACAAGAACTTCTAAATACCTTTTTTTAATTTTAGGATTGAATAAAAATTGACAGGGTGCCTTCATTTAGTGCTATGCAATACTGAAAATTTTAGTTTTGGTCCGATACCAAGTAAATACAGGACTGAGCTTACGTACTGAGCTTAGAGGACAGAAAAAAATATTGATCCTATCGGGTTAGTATCGATCTGATACCAATACCAGCGCTGGTGTCAATACTATCGATATTTGGATTGATCTGTTTTAAAACATCATTGTCAGTAATTACATATGGGTAACCATATTTTTTATTTTGTTTTCAAAAAATACACATCACCCTGAGAGTTTGAGAGTCCCAGTAAAAGCTCCTAATGTAGTCTCATTTGAAACCCTACCTTTGTTCTTTTTCAAAATAGGCTCACCACTATTAAATATTAATATATTCTTTCCTTCATTCTTCCATTTAATCATTTCAAATGTACAAGGCTATTTTTCTGGGTGAAGTGATTCATCAAATCCCATTATATTCTGTCACACTCTTCAGAATCGCCGGATTCTTATGTGCGAAATCATTGAGCGCCTCCCTCTCCTGCTGCCTGACAGAGCAGCTTGAACGATCAGGTGTTATTACAGCCCGTTTCTACAGCAGCACACCTGGTAAAAACTGACAAGAAGGAGACGGCACCAGCGTGGCTGCTGTCAGTGCCCGTCTACCCGCCATTGTATGAGTAACACGGCTTCACACTTGTTACATCTCAAGCTTCGCTGTGGTCCGTTGTTCATAAAGCTGTACATTAGGAGAAAAAAAACATGGAAAAAAACAGCTGCTCGGAACATGAGTCGGTCATGCTGGGCTTTTCTGAGATCATAGTCAGCAAAAACAGCGGTCCCCAACCCCCGGAAGTCGTTTGGTTCCGGGCCGCGAGAGTTGAGGCTCGGGTATGAAATTTATAGTTTTCAGGGTTTTTATCGGTTTTTAGCGATATTTTTTTATCGTTTTAATCGTTAACTCGGTTTCCCTGGGTCTTTTCCTGTGTGTTATGAATAAATCTTCTTTTTTTTTTGGTACCGGTACTGGTTTTATTTTGTTGTATTTATCCGCGACACCAGGCCGGTCCGTGAAAATATTGTCGGACATAAACCGGTCTGTGGTGCAAAAAAGGTTGGGGACCGCTGAGGAAAAACATGCCTCGCAGCTGCCTTTAGCTAAACACAGCCACAAAATTACACTTCACTGATTGATCTGCCCTTCTGAAGTCAGCAGCACCATATGGCCTTTATACAGAAACATACATTTCCTCCTACATATTGTGGGAACATAATGGCCATGATAGATGGGTGAGTGAAAATAATGTTTGAACTGATTTACTTACGTTGTTTGTTTGTAGGTGGCGGCAAACTAAATTTGAAGTGAAAGAAATTAATGCACGACTGCACTCAACAATCTTTTTCTTTCAGCCAATACCCAAAGCTTATATTTACAGTTTTGCCTCGCAGCAATCATAAAAAATAAAAGAAACAAGCTCTTTAAAAGAATTGCCAGCATTTGGGGAAATATACACGACTGTTTTGCCATGATTTAGATGAGAGGTTTGATACTATTGAAGCCCAGGTGACTCAGGCCTCGAGACAGGTCGGCAACCATGTGGCAATTACAGGTTGCTAGGGAACAATGTGTTTCTCCACTACTAGTACCTAGGAAATTAAACTTTTCCTCAGTGTTTGGCAGTGGAATTTAAATTTAAGTCTTTTAACAGTTGCTGGAAGTCCATACATTTCCCTCCCTTTCTCCAATTCAGTGCCCAGCTCCCAGCTAACCCAGAACATCCTCATTTAAATTAAATTACATTTGCAAATAATTTGTAAGACTTTTTCTAAACAGAAAGCTCCCTTTTCAAAAGAGTATGTGTAGTTTCTTTGCTGTGCACAGTGTATTCCAGGAGACCAATAAATAATACAACTTGACGTTATCACCTTGTTATCCTGCCTTTAGTCAGCGCTATGCTATGTAGCTGCACGACATAGGGTGCAAAAAAGTAAAGCAGCATTCATTTTCTTATCTAACTCACAGAAATTGTGGCTTTCTCATGCAGCAATGTGAAAAAGAAAGTTTTCACAGGACTCATTGCAGTTCCTGTGAAAAGCTAAGAACACCCCACGATTTAGTAGCTTTTAGAACCACCTTTGTCAGCAATAAGTCAAGTTGTTATTGCTTTCTTTATTTTTTTTGCATTTACCACTCCTCTGCAACCATCTTGCAACGCTGTTGAATGTTTATTTACAGTGTTTTTATCTCCATTTGTTTTTATTTGTGCAGCTTTCTAGCTCACGTCTCCAGCTCAGCACGCTAATGGGTGTGCGGTGTGTCCTGAGACCTGCCTCGGGATCTGAGTTGAGGTCTCGACTTTGACTCGGTCACAGGAAACACCTTGATTCTTTTCTTTTTCAGCCATTGCTGCTGTGTTTAGGGATCATTGTCGTGTTGCGCGATCTAGTTTGGGTCAGGTTTTAACTGTCCTCACATTTAGCCTCACATTTGACTCTATAATACTTTGATATGCAGAGGAGTTCATGGTTGACTCAATGACTGCAAGGTGTAAAGGTCCTGTGGCTCCAACAAGGTCAACTCATGACTACACCACCACTGTGCTTGACAGTTTCGATCAAGTGTTTGTGCTGATATACTGTGTTTAGTTTTCTCTGTTATGACCAGACATCTTCACTTTGATCTCATCTCTCCAAAGGACATTGTTCCAGAAGTCTTTTGGCTTGTTCAGATGCAGTTTTACAAGACTAAGCTATGATGGCATGAACTTTTTGGAGATGTCTCCAAACAAGCCATACTTTCAGTCTTTTTCTAATTGTACTGTCATGAACTTTAACATTTAACATGCTAACTGTAGATGTAGCTCTTTGCTTTGTTTTTTTGTTTTGTTTTTGTAGTTTTTCTGAGCATTGCACAGCCTGACCTTTGGTGGAATTTACTAGGTGTCCACTCCTGAGAAGACTGTGACATTGTGTTAACACACACCTGAATGCTCCAGACAGCAAACCGCCAAAACTTCAGTTTTTTTAAGAGCTGCTCACACTGGCTGGTGATCAGCCAATCAAATGGAGTTGATTAGCAGCATTTGGCTGCTATTTTTTATTATCTTATCTTACAAAAACTTTCTTTTTCACATGACTGTGTCACTATAAATCAGATTTTTTTGAGCCATATATTTGATGATGACACAATTTGCACAAAAATATTTTTTTGTCAGTTAATTAGTCTGATTTACAACTTCAGTGTACTGCCTCAGAGAAGTATGTGACTTTCCATGGGCCTCTAGCACTGAAAGGCAGTTTGTATTTATGTCTGAGTGGTGCTTCAAGGTCTGGCAAGAGCATTTACATTGGACATGCTTTATTAATGTGCAAATTATAAAATTTCATTGTCCCCAGTTATTCAAGCAATCTCCCTTTCTCTGCATCTATTGATTAATCTATTCCTGCTCTTCTCATTCATTCATTTGCTCTCTCATCCTGTATTGCTCACATTCTTCAAAGTGGTTGCTCCAGTCCTCCAGAGTCATTTATGCATGGACTTTAATGATCTCAATCGAATGAATGCCTTAAGAGTGTGAGTCAGTTATCATACCTAACCCAGTGTCTGATAATGAATTATTCAAGGCTTTCTGCATAACTGATTTGTCATAGCTCTGGCTTATATCATAGCCTGATCGTCAAGTTACGTATGCTTACATACACACACACTACCAGTCAAAAGTTTGGACACACCGTCTCATTCAGTGTTTTTTCTTTATCTTTATTTTTTCTTTATTACATTGTAGATACTCACTGAAGACATCAAATATATGAAGCAAGATATATGGAATTATGTAGCAAAGAAAAAATTGATAAATAACTCTAAATATGTTTTAGTGAAGGTCAGTCAGTCCAGAAAATGGCTGAAACTTTGAATGCGTCCCCAAGTGCAGTCGTAAAAACCATCAAGCGCTACGAGGAAACTGGCTCACATGAGGACCGCCCCAGGAAAGGCAGACCAATAGTCACCGGTGGTGCTGAGGATAAATTCATCCGAGTCACCAGACTCAGATATCACAAGTTAACAGCACCTTAGATTAGAGCTCTGATAAATGGCACACAGATTGTCAGTAGCAGACACATCTCTACATCACCTGTTCAGAGGAGACTGTGTGAATCAGGCCTTTATGGTCAAATAGCTGCTAAGAAAAAAACTGCTGAGGAAAAGCAACAAGCAGAAGAGATTTGTTTGGGCCATGAAACAGAAGCAATGGACATTAGACCGGTAGAAATCTGTGCTTTGGTCTGATGAGTCCATTTGAGATCTTTGGTTCCACCCGCAGTCGGACGGTCTCTGCATGCATGGTTCCCACCGTGAAGCATGGGGGAGGAGGTATGATGGTGTGGGGGTGCTTTGCTGGTGACACTGTTGGGGATTTATTCAAAAGAAGGAGAGTGATGGAGTGCTGCCCCAGATGGCCTGGCCTCCACAGTCACCTGAACTAAACCCAATCAAGATGGTTTGCGATGAGATGGACCACAGAGTGAAGGCAAAAGAGCCAACACACGCTCTTTTTGGAGTCACTTCCTGCTGGCCATTAAACAGGATTTTGTTCAAAGACGCCATTAATTGAGTAACTGAGCTATGGCTACCTATTGAGATATTATATAGCTTTAAAAATTGGATATGCTAGTATTTTTCTAATAGCTAAATGGTTAGCTGTTATGTAACTAGTTTTTATGATATTATAACAGCTAAAGCTTACCTCAAAATGTCTACTTTTGGGAAAAGAAATTAAATAAATAAATCACTAAAATCGCCCAACGATAGCATACAGATGGCAGAGGGCAGACACCTAATAAGACTATAAGATATAAACACTTGCAAAGGAATGATTTCAAATTAACAGAGTGATGTCAACACTGAAAAAATCTTAACAATGTTAACTACTGCCGACACAAAGAAGAAAATACTGTTGCTACTTTTGGTCTGAAACTATTTAAATGTTAAGTAAGGATAAATTAAGTGGCCCCAAATCATATTATATGTGATTAAAAAACAAAAAACAGCTGAAGATAATAATAAAAAATATATATAATGCACGGGAGGTGCAGAAGACGAACAAAGAAAAGGAGATGATTATTTTTTTTTTGAAGTTCATTGAAAAGCAGCAGGCATGTTAAATTCTCCTTGAGGACAGCTCTTCAAAGTGAGAAGAAGCCTTTTAGAGCCAAACACGCAGCGAGAGTGAGTACTGAAAGAAAAAAGAAAAGACAGCCGTGGATGAAATTTTAATGCGATATCTTTTGAATAATCTTGGTGAACCTGTAGGTGCTGACCCCACAACGTGGTGCATAAATGTGACAGGATGCATAGGCAAACTCATCCTTAAAGGCACAGCTCCCAGCCTCAGCAGGTTTAAGCTGTTGTTTGATGGTAATTAAGTATTTTATCAGCATTTAACAACAAGAGAGAACAACTTGAGCTTTCTGGCTTTGTTTTCTTGTCCTCCAACTGCTCTCCAATTTTCTTATGCTCTTACCCTGATTATGTTTCTCCTTTTTCCTCCCTTGTGACTTTGCTCCATCACTTTCCCGTCTTCCCTCAGACAGTAACTTCGTCCTGGGGAATGCTCAGGTCCAGTCTCTCTATCCTATTGTCTACTGCTCCGATGGCTTCTGCGAACTGACCGGCTTTGCCCGCGGCGAGCTGATGCAGAAGAGCTGCATGTGTCACTTTCTGTACGGGAGCGAGACCAGCGAACCACTCACCACGCAGATGCAAAAAGCTCTGGATGAACGCCGGGAGTTCAAGACTGAAATCATTCTGTACAAGAAGAGCGGTAAGACTCTGGAGGAGATAGACATGTTAAATAGCATTTATTGCAGTATTTCTTTTTTCCAAATCAATATGTGTCTGTGTTCTGATCTCTTCTCCTTGAAAAGGCTCTAAGTTCTGGTGTCTGTTGGACATTGTTCCCATCAAGAACGAGAAGGGCGAGGTGGTTCTGTTCCTGGTCTCACATAAGGACATCACAGAAAACAAGGACCAGGACCATGGCAATGAATCTGACATGGGTGAGCATCATCCACTTCCTGTCCAATTCACGTGAAATGAGCAAGGCATTAACAAGCATCAGTCAAACTACCTGCTCCACTTACCTGCTGTCAGTTCTGTCGAGAGAGATGGCAAAGAGCCGATCAGTTGGAATGTAATTAAAAGTAAGATTAAGTAACATTTACGTCACTTGAAATATACAGCAAAATTCCCATATGATACCTTTAAGGAGAACAGGTAAAATAAAAACGACATCCTTTGGACTATTGTGCATGGACTTATAAAACAAATAAGCACAGTGCTGTGCATGAATGCGCTAGCACATGTTCACTGAACAAATACACTTTGCATTTAAAGAAGATGATGTGAGCATACAGTGACGTGTGAGCGCGTTGCACATGATGAGCTGTAAATAATGCTAGTGGCTCCGGCAAGTTCAGAGCTGCTGCAGTTGTCTATCTAAAGATCTGATGGAGCTTTATGAATGAATCAGTGCAGCTTCTCACAGAACACAAACAAGTCAGGCAAGTCGATTGTCCTGCTTTCCCAAGTGGTAAATTTTGGGCAATGTGTCAGAAACTTACCGTTTTCATTAAGGACTTAAAGCACACATCGAGATTCCTGTGTGCTACTTTGACTTTTTATCTGAGAATATCCAAATACCAGAAGGTCTCCAAAGTAGACACTTAAATTTCCACATGATCTGATATTCCCATGTTGGTGTTGTTCCTACTTAATGATGACAATCTTGGTTCAAAATCAGCATCGCAACTGACTTATTCCACTGTCTTTGCATTCAGATGCATTCAGTTAGCATTAGCCAAGAAGTTAGCTAACTGTCACTAGGAACCCAACATGAATAACCTAAACTTGGCTAACAGGAAACCTGACTTGATAATATATTTATTATGCTGTATGAATTCTTAAAGAAAACACCTGAAATTCTGAGTTTTTATATAAACAAAGACATTAGGTTTTTTTTTTCTTCCATATTCCAAAGCTATGACATCACAACAACGTGAGTGGTCAGTTGCAATGCTGATCCTGGACCAACATTATTAGGATGACACAGGAAGAACACCAACATGGGAATATCAGACAGACCTACTTAACAGTGAATTCATAACCATTTTTTGCTGTTTTCTGTTTTTTTTTTTTAACTGGAGGGGATTTGCTATGTGTTAAAAACTTTTCTGTATGTGTGGTTGAGGGATGTAAAGACAAAACAACCAGCTCCACAGCAGCAGGGAGTAAATGTACAGCATTGCTCCACTAATCTAATGCCGTCATCACCTCACAGATTGTGTAGTGTTTTACACGGCCTAATACATTTAGATTATGCCTCTCTATAACTATGGTGAACAGCCACGACATAAAGTGAAACACATTAGCTTTAGAGTACAGATCTCAGTGTAGCCAAACTACCTCTGCAATGTTCATAATGTTGCTCAGTTAAACCAGACAACAGTCATCCTCAAGCTATCTCTCATTTGCCACCTTTGAGATTCAGTTGTAGGCATGTGCAGGTTAGCACGTCGAGAGTTTCTGCCACATTTGTGCTTTGTTCCCCCATCTTGTGCCCTTGTTCTCAGACGAGGAAACTGGTCTGGAGATTCGCCAGATCAGTCGCCCCTCAGGCTGTAACATGGAGCGCCGGCGCAGTCGGGCTGTCCTCTATCAGCTGTCGGGACACCTGCAGAAACAGGACAAAACCAAGAGCAAGCTGAAGATCAACAATGTGAGATGTGCTGTGTTTGGTGGTTTAAATTATCCACAGTCAGTGTCTTTTTTTTTAAAAGCTCGGTGACCTCTGACTTTTACTCTATAGTCACAATTCTTCTTTGCTAAATATCAATAAAATATCAAAAGTAACTGACAAACAATTCCTGCTCCACAGAGGATGCACCGTTTTGAATATAAATACCCCGTCAGGAGCCCTGACTAAGCCTTTAGTAAGGCTAAAAGTAGCAGTGTCATCAGCATGTTGGGCCTGTAGGGAAAGCTGCAGCCTCCAGGAGAGTGCAACAGAAGAGCAAGGCTATAAGGTGTCAGGGGTTTACTGGCATTTACTGATTAAGAGGGTTGTCATGGTTTCAAGACTGTGACTGTGTGACTGTGATCTGCATTCTAATTCAAAAAGATGAACGCTTGTAAATTCAAGCAACCTTGAATGGGATAAAGAGTGCCAAACTGCCTCCAACATGCGAGGAACAGTCGGAATAGTCATTTGTCTTCAGCGTGGCCAATTTTATTTAAGTTTGATGGCGATATAAGTCTCAATCATGCCAATCCATAAATTATACCTTCACATCTAGTGCTAAAGATGAAATATTTAGTGGAGATGAAAAGCCCCTCCCCATTGTTAACTTGGCAGATATAAAATGCTAATACTGTTAATTTATGCCCATTAATTCTCCTGTGTGTTTTTCCATGCGGCACATCAAGAGCGTTCTCGGAGCCAATGCAAACCCGGTCCCCGAGTATAAGGTGGCCGACGTCCAAAAATCCCGTTTCATCCTCCTTCACTACGGCGCGTTCAAGGCCGGCTGGGATTGGCTGATCTTGTTGGCCACTTTCTACGTGGCCATCACCGTTCCCTATAACGTTTGCTTCACGGCCGTGGAGATACGAGACGACGGTGGCTCGGCGGCTCGAAACCCACCGAGTGTCAGCGATATCTTGGTGGAGATACTTTTTATCATCGGTAAGCCCGCTGTAAGATGCTCCCCCTGTCTCTGCCAGTCATTTCTCTTTTAACTCCTATCCCTTTATCATTTTCTATCCAATTTTATGAACCATACTTAAAAATGAGCACCTTTTTCTTTCTGCAGGAAACATCTATGAATGGTGAATATAATATGAGCCTGAAATGATCAAGGATCCATATACAAGTCACACAAAAGTATTTTTGCAAAGGCACAAATCCCATAAATGTTTGCGTTAAACAGTCTATGAGACAAATGATACCCAGTGTCCTGAGCCCTCGAAAAGGCCCTTTAGTCAAAAGGGGCTGTTAGTGTCCATGTGACTCCACATTTCCCATCGCAGCTGCACTAACCAGGTCATCCAGGCCTGTGTTTTGTTCCATTTGTACCAAAACATGAATACAGTTTGTATTTAGGTAATCTGGGTCAGTCTGGAAGTGGAACTTGTAAGATCAGACTGCTTAAAAGCCACCAGGAGCTCACATTAGTCACTCGTGTAGGCTTCTATTCAGCTGTGTCCATGGGATTTATCTCTTTTATACAGATTTTTTTTCTTTTTTGGAACAACATTAAAACTGAGGAAACTAGTGCACAACTACAGCCAGCAGCTGGTTAGCATAAAGACTTTAAACAGAAAGAAACAGCAGGTTTAGCCCTGTCAAAAAGTTAAAGTGAAAAAAACAAACAAGCAAAACTGGGTTTTCTTTTTCTTTTTTTTGCCATTTGGCTTTGTTTAGAGCAGCAATGTCAAACTCAGTTTACATTGTAGGCCAAGTACAGCCCACTGTGGAAGAAAATTTCAACAATACATCTCAGTTTTTCTGCATGATGGGCTTAAATTATAAGAAATAAATCTGTAAATTTACAGAAAAAGTTCTGTTAGCTCATTGTGCAGACTGTCCTGTAATTATAAAATGGAAAATTGACAGAAAATCCTCCTTTTACTTTTCGGTTTTTTTTTTACGGTGAACCCACTGTAAAAATGGTACATTTCAAAATTAAACAGTGAAAAAACAGGAACTTTCTGTCATTTAATGGTTTATCTTATACTTATTTACTTGTGTATTTTGAATGAACGTGGAGGAGGTCTTATATGTTATGAAAACACAGATAAAAGTAACATTTATGCCACCCTTCAAAAGATTATTTATAAAATAATTTAAGATTTATGCGCTTCCTTCCATAGCTGTCCAGTGGCTTTAGAAAAGCGGATCGATTCTGGCCCCTGAGCCTTATGTTTGACACCCCTGGTTTAGCGAACACAATACTTGTTTGATTTACAGGTGCTGGTTGTGCTAGCTCAGTCCCTGTGATTCTGCCAAGTAACTGGCTGCTGGCTTTAGCCTCATATTTATGCGACAGGCATGGCTGCGGTATCAAATTTCTCATCTACTTCTCATAAAAAATGCAAGCAAAAGTTACCAAACTGACACAGTGTTGCTTTAGAAATTGACTTTGATTAATCACAAGAAGGAGGGTCAATTAGACTTTAAGGTTTTGGCACACTGCTAAAGCATTTCAACCTACATTTGTGATGTCATTCTTTTTCTTTCTTGTTTTTGTCTGTGGTGAAGGTGGAGCTCTGGGTTGGTCTTTCTCAGCTGGGTCATCATACAGCAGTACATGGACTTCTCCAGATTTAAGGGTTGCAATTCTCATGATGTCTTTCGTATGCTTCGTTCTAGATATCGTGTTGAACTTCCGAACAACTTACGTGAGCACGTCGGGTCAGGTGGTCTACGACGCCCGTTCCATATATATTCACTACGTCACGTCCTGGCTGTCTGTGGATCTGATCGCCGCCTTGCCCTTTGACCTGCTCTATGCCTTCAATATCAGTGTGGTGAGTCTGCAGGAATGAGTTTTAGTTGGTTGCACAATGGTTGGAATAGAGCCATGACGCATAAATCCTGCAATGCATGACTGTTGCTTGTGCTTTTGTGATCCTTTAGTTATGATTTTTATGCATTTGTGTGCACGTGACGTGAAGGTAGCGGCTCTAAGGGCCCCGCTGGTGGTCATAGGCCTCATTCTTTTATCAGTAGCAATCTCCTGCTGCTCAACTCTTTCACTGCTGATTTAATAAGGCCATTAAACTGAACGTGCTCAGTGGTCACCAAGACAACAACGCCTGCACTTAAACTCACAAAAACTCAAACTGAAGAGTGACTGACAACTTTTTCTTCCATATTTTGTTGAAACGTTGCTCTTCCTATGGAAATTTCGTTGCAAGAGTGGCTTCAAAAGGGAGGAAAGCCAAGAGGGTTAGCATCAACCAGAACTCATTATTAGGTAACTGGTAATTAAGTTGATAAATGAGTATGCTGAGGACAAATTACCGTTTGAGACAAGTAGATTAGCCAGATGATGCTCAGTGCAGATCCTGATAGCTGTTCATACAGAAAAGATTGCGACTGGCTCATGAGGCTACACTACAGAGAAATCTAAAAGACCACAAGATGGTAAAATTGCTATTAATGCACAAAAGATTCTTTATATATAAGAAAAAACTATATATATATATTTTTTTTACTTCGGTCTAATATTTATTTTTATTACTAATTTTTTATAGAGCATTTACAGCTCAAGTGTCCATTGTGCTGTTTGTCATGAATAGAAACGTTTTTATTTTCAGGGGTTGCAAGTCCAAAACGGTTGTGGGACTCTTGGTGTGGAGGACCAGACTTCTGGCACTTCTTTCAGGCTTCCTGGTTGCATCCTTAACCACTTGATGTCATAAACAGAAAATTAAAGTACTGATGTGACAAGTGGAGTGCATATACTGTATTTTTTTCTGCTATTTTTCTGACCCAAAAGATACAGCCAAAACAACCCAGAGGTTTATTAAAGCAAAGAAGTGGAATATTCTTGATCGAGTCAGTCACCTGATCTTAACCCAACTGGGCATGCATGTCAGTTGTTGAAGACTAAACTTCGGACAGTAAGCCCCACAAACAAAGAGCAACTGAAAGCCGCTGCAGTGAAGGCCTGCCTGGCATTAAAAAGGAGGAAACCCAGCATGTGTTCATGTCCATGAGTTCAAGACCTCAGCCTGTCATTGCACGCAAAGGGTTTTCAACCAAGTATTAGAAATTTGTTTAATTTGTCCAATTACTTTTGACCCCCTGACATGAAGGGATTGTGTTTAAAAAAATGCTGTAGTTCCTCACCTCTTTATGTAATCCTTTTGTTCAACCTCCTGAATAAAAGCTGAAAGTCTGCACTTCAGCTGCATCGGAGTTGTTTCATTTAAAATTCATTGTGGTAATGTACAGAACCAAAATTAGAAAAATGCTGTCTTCAAACACCACTTTTGTGAAAGCCCAGAATAAAAGTGAGGAGCTGAAAATGATAAGAACAGGCTCTTGTTAAAAACATTACAGTTACACTTCCCATGAAGTTGTCCTTGATATCTAACATCTTGTACTTTTGGTTGTAATCCCTACAACTGCTAATGTTCAACTTTTTTCAGATTTGTTTGTGCAACACAACAATGCAACTAAAGCCAGATCTGTATATACAGTGTGTGATGAGCATGACACTGAGTTGGGTTTTTTTGGTTTGTTAGTCTGTTTGTTTTGCAGGGGGGGGGTTAAATAATTTATTTTTAAAGTTATTATCATCATATTTTTGTAACCTTTTTCCCCTGTGATTAGAACAGGAGCAAAGCAGAGCAATCATACACCTGTTTCTTCTTTGCCGATTCTTAATCACGTCCAGGTTTCTGGAATTAATTCTTGTCACTGTGTGGTGTAATCCATCATGCGTTGTGTGGAAACCAGAGCTGCTTCAGTGAACAGGCTACTAATTGGACACAGAAATGAGCAAAGAATTGCACAGAATGAGAAAAATCAATATCGTGAGCATGTTTGAGGAGGTAAGATGGAGCATCAGGACTGCTTTCACTAAAGTGTGATAACATCAGTGACTTCCTCTGCCTGCTACAACTGAATATGAACCAGCTCTGAATTTATTTTCTTGGGCTTAATTCAGTCCGTGTTGTAAGGCTACTGAGGCATTTTTTGGCTGTTTGTCTGTGCCGTAAATAGGTTTGTGCACCAGGTCCCTCAGTAACATAGCTCACTATCAAGGTGACTGATTAAGACTGTCAGTGTCCACGAATATTTCTAATTACAAACCTTCCCCAGCTCCAGATGTGAAAAAGATTAAACCTGACTATTTCTAATTCAAGTCGCGGTAAATATTCTACCCTACCTATCCGAGAGTAACTAATCCCATCCTAATGAGCCCCACTTGTCATATTTCCCATTACAAGTTTTCGCCTTCCCTTCTGTCTCTGACTCCCAGAACTTCGGCGTCCACATGCTGAAGACGGTGCGCCTGCTACGCCTTTTACGCCTCCTGCAGAAGCTGGATCGTTACTCCCAGTACAGCGCTGTGGTCCTCACGCTGCTCATGTCCACCTTTGCGCTGCTGGCCCACTGGATGGCCTGCGTGTGGTACTTCATTGGACGCAGCGAGATCGAAAGTAATAGCCTCACCTCCTGGGATATAGGTTTGTGTCTATGTGTCTGTATTGTGGTTTCATTTAAAGATTTAAGGAGATTCATTTGATGTGGGGGGAAAAGAGCAAAGAGACAAGGAGACAGACCCAAACAAAGATTGTGCTTACCATTTTAAATGCTCCGCAGCAAAGCATGAAGACACTCTTCTATGTGCAGCTTGCATGTGTGTCCTTTCACTGCGAAAACACTTCTAATTATGGTGATCTGTTTCCCCTCCTACTGCGCTCACCGGTGCCAAACAACAACAATACTGCGAGGTGCATGTGGTGCTGGTGCTTATCCTGTTTGAGCGATTTAACGCAACAAAGCGCAATGAGACAAAAGACTAGAGAGGGAGGACAACGGTGAGCAGCGGTTAAAGATATATCGTTTTCTCTGATTTGGGGATGTATGTGGATGTAAGTGTACACGTGGGGTGGGCTAAGGTGGAGAAGTGGGTCAGCTGTTTATCATAGGGTTGATAATTGAGCTTGCACAAATTGCTTCCAATGAGCAGGCTTGTTCTCCACTAGTCAAGCTTAATGAGAGTTGTGCACACGAGATTTAAAAGCTCTCTTACCAGTTTATTTATGTAACACTACACAAGTCAGCTCCGGTGTTGCAACAACTCAGACAAAAAGCTGTGTTTTAGTCTAGAAATTGCAATATTCTGATAGAGACTCAGCAGGAAAGAAGACAAGGGAACAGACAATAATGCACAAAAGTCTTTGTATTTTGCTTCCAAGGAGACGGACGTTACGTGTTTTGTTTATATGGGTCTTAAGCAATAGTTCTCCAGGGTTTCTCAAGGTCTTTCAAAGTCTTATTCGGCCATTGGCTGCTTTGTACAGTCCTTGTACTTATCCATCTTGTGATTGATAGGGATGATGTTGTGTCTACACATAACAGACAACTTAGCAAAAAACACATTTTAAATTGGATCTTTAGGCACTAAAGAACAGCCTGTTCTAGATCTAGTCATAAGTTTTTGTCCATTTTTGTATCTGTTTTGCATTTTGACTGAAATGAATATATGACTGGATAATACAGTTTAACATTTTTAAGCATTATAAGAATATGTTATATCGGTATTGTGCACCACTGGGATGTTTTAATCATTTTAAAGCCATTTATGGTTCTGACATTTTCTTATATTAAGTACTTCAAAGAATGAGCTCTGCTTATATAAATGATGCCTGTTGCTGCGGTTGATTAAAAACAAGTAGTAATATGATGCAAATATGAGAAGTCCCTTGTGATGTAAGTAATTTCTAAGAGACTTTGACTTGCTGTCAAAATGTTAAAACAGCCACAAGCTGACAGATAATGAGACTTATTATTTGCACTGTGCATAAATACAATCTGACATTATCTAAAACGCTTGCATGCAGTGTCAAACGTGTACGCCTCCCAAATGCACATACACCAAAGCTGAAGGAATGACTCTACCCTTTCAGGCTTGTTACCGCCGCTAATGAAGCCTTCTAGTAAAGGTCATCAAACAAACACGGATGCACTCTCATTAAACTGACAAACTCTTCTGGACTGTCCCACTTCCCCCACCAGGCTGGCTCCATGAACTGGCCAAACGCTTGGGAACGCCATACTTTATGGCACCGCTGACCTCCCTGCTGGGAGTCTCTGAATCGCCTCAAGACACTGTGACAGCAGGACTAAGCAATTACAGCCAGTGGAACGGCTCTAGTTTGGAGCCACTGAACGGGGCGAGCATGTTGGATTCAGGCCAGTGGAATGGCAGCAAGACCAGAGTGAGGGCACCGAATGGCTCAGGGATGACAGTGAGCGGCGGACCGTCTGTCAGGAGCTCCTACGTGACATCACTGTACTTCGCCCTGAGCAGTCTGACCAGCGTGGGCTTTGGCAACGTCTCAGCCAACACGGACTCTGAGAAGATCTTCTCCATCTGCACCATGCTAATCGGAGGTGGGCAAAACCTCAACATCAAAATCTGATGTTCTTAACCCTTTAAAGCCTGAGCCATTAAAATATATATATATATATATATATATATATATATATATATATATATATTGTTTGTTTGTTTTTTGATGCAAATGAGGAATTGTTTAAGTGGTAAAATTCAATGTTTGCTTTTCAAAACATAGAAAAAATCAGTTAAAACAAATATATACATTTTTACAGTGTTGATTTGAAACAAAACAAAACATAATATAAGAAAATGCTACTTTTGCCCAATAATCTCAAATTATTTAAACCTCACACTGCACATTTCATTTCAAGCAAAATCACACAAGTTCCTCAAGTACTGCAAAAAGCATCTCATTGAGCAGCTTTTCAGGTGTTTTACCTGTTTTTCTGTCTCCTCTACAGCATTAATGCATGCTGTGGTTTTTGGTAACGTGACCGCCATCATCCAGAGGATGTACTCACGTCGCTCCCTCTACCACACCCGCACCAAGGACCTGAAGGACTTTATTCGTGTGCACAGGTTACCCAAGGTGCTGGAGCAACGCATGATGGAGTGTTTCCAGACAACCTGGTCTGTCAACAACGGTATTGATGTCAGTGAGGTAGGAAGGATGACGTTTGGTCTTGATAGTGTAGGAATCTAAGATAGATCTCAGGTACTGCTTCCCTGAGGCAAAACTAAAACTCATAGGAGTGTTTGTGCATCCAGTTCAGTGAATTCTAGATGGAAACAAATATGAGACTGTTCCTTTAACATTCTCAAACAGACATGTGGCCTCTATAGCATGGATTAACCTTGCTAGCCACAATGGGATAAAGTGGACTGAAAGTGCAGATGAGGTGACTTGTCCTCCAGGCAGACTAGAAAATAAATAAATATATAAATAAAACACGGCTCCCAGTCATTGAGAGGATTTGTTTTTTGTTTGGTTTCTATCACGCTGGAGCAGCCATCTTAATTTAACGGATTAATGGCCTCACAGACGCTAAACTCACTCCTGGTGTGTTTTGCCACCAGTTGGTTTTAAATCTAGATAATCCTGTTTTTTTTTTTAAGAAATAACATCACGGAGGACAG
The DNA here is from genome assembly GCA_015106755.1 of Etia nguti. Classification (NCBI taxonomy): domain Eukaryota; kingdom Metazoa; phylum Chordata; class Actinopteri; order Cichliformes; family Cichlidae; genus Etia; species Etia nguti. The sequence goes on along the minus strand of VUQG01021213.1, from coordinate 23,041 downwards.
ACGCTCTTACTTTGACATGACTACCAGCAACTTTCCTCCTTGCAAAGTTTTCCCCTTTTCCACATTATACTAGGCCTTTTCCTTTAGAGACCAGTGAGGTTGCACGAGTGAGTAAATATGCAAAAACATTTTAAGCCTTTAAACTTTTTGCTGAACATGCATGTATCAGCTGCTTGTGTCTATGTGGGAAGGTGAAAAGGTTTTATTTTGGCTGTTACCTTCACCTTCCCACACAGTTACATTCAGAGGATGGTAGAGAAAGTTGAGAAGCCTCTAAAAGCACCAGAAGCTAAGGCAGAGATTGAGCCATGTTCTCGTTCTGTCTTCAGCTGCTGAAGGACTTCCCGGATGAGCTCAGAGCCGACATTGCGATGCATCTGAATAAAGAGCTGCTGCAGCTGCCGCTCTTTGAATCGGCCAGCAGGGGGTGTCTGCGCTCCCTCTCCCTGATCATCAAGACCTCTTTTTGCGCTCCGGGGGAGTTCCTCATCCGCCAGGGTGACGCGCTCCAGGCTATCTACTTTGTATGCTCCGGCTCCATGGAAGTCCTGAAGGACAACACTGTGCTGGCCATTTTAGGTAAAAACAAAATCAGCTCATTTTGAGTACAAACCCAAACAGTTCAATCATAAATTATTTTTCCTTATTTTCTGTCATATATACACTGTTACTATAGGAGATGCTCATATTAAACATGACCAAAATTTAAAACCATGAGGTCGGTGTGCGCACAAGTTATCCCTGTGACCCAAAAGCTTACGTTTATACTCTTGGCTCTGACTTAAGTCATAGTGAAGGGTCATTTTGAATATGGTCACCAACAAGCAGACAACCCAGTCTGCCCACCTGCTGTTCAGACCCCCTGTTTGTGAGAGACTAAAGGAGTACTGACAGTTCTTTATGTAGTACACCCATTCCCCAAGTCAAAAAGTCTGCAAGACCCTTAAAAACCAGGCAATCCAATGGGGCCCACCCAATCTTAAAACTCTAATCAAATTCTAATCAAAATACTAATCTGATCAAAAAGTGATGTATTTCCTTGAAATGTCTATTAAAAAGAACATAAATGGCACAGGCTATTGGCCATAAATTGCTAATGCTACCCAGTCATATGCAAAGTGATGAGGCTTAAGTCCAAGAGTCCAAGAATAAAAATATAGAGTTAAATATAGGCATAAGAGGTAGGACTAGTTTATGCTAATGCCTAGAATCAGGTAAAAATTATTAATTATTAATTGTTAAGTACATCAGTGGCCATGCACCCAAGGGAAGTAAGTGTTTGTGGATCAGGCCTTGTGTCAGGCCTGTCTTGGACTCCAGACCATAGAATCTCTCCTTGATTTTGTCAGAAAACAGGCTTAAAAACCAGCATTTATCTGAGAGTGCACTAGGATGGAGCTAAAGAGGGCCTATGGTCACTTCTTTGTATGAGTAATAGAGTTCAGTGAGCTTCAGAGGAAAAGTGCGCTGTCATTATTGCCTTCGTTGAGTGCCAGATAGCCATCGTGGGAGGTTTGCTCTTGAGTCGAGTCATCGAAACCTCTTTCAGCTCTTCATTCGTGGCCATTACCGTTGGATGGTCTCTCTTTGTGTTGCAGTGAACTTTGGAAATTGTGTGAAATGTTTGCACAGAAAGATGACCCAAAGGTGATCCAGGTGAAACTAACAGTTTAGTTGAGACTGCAGCAGAAGCTTACATCAGCTGTTAGTTAAACAGTGGCAGCCCTTTGCCAGCTCCAGTATGACCTTTGTGCACAAGTACAAAAATTAAATCCAGAAGAGTAATCAGCTAAAAAATAGGGTTGCCCCTATGAAGTAAGAATATTTTAAAATGCTGGAAAAATTATTTCTAGAGTTGTGATGGTGGCATATAAGGTTGCTTTTAAAACACGGGAAATCAACCAGGCACCAAAGACAGAAAGACAAAATAGAGGATAAAGAATCTTCCTTCTTAATCCCATCTGCTTGCAAGCAAATATGTTTTGTCTGGTTTCAGTGCAGTGCGCAAAGATGGAAAAAGGCTGTTTAACACTAAGGTTGTTATTAGGCTTTCAAGATTTAATAGCCAGCTTTTATGGAGACGAACATAATTAAGAAGAGCGGCCCAGAGCTTGTAAAACTGCAGTCATATTAAACTGTCCCTGTGGGCAAACAATAAACACCCCATCAGATGGAAGATGGAGTGTGACCCAGGGATTGATGAGACCGTTTGGGGAGCACCCATAACCCCTAAAGCAAACCTATAAACAACATTAATGTGTGAATGAATGAATTATTCATTTCTCCACTTAGCTGCGGTGGAACAAGTTGTAGACATGTTGACATGCTGTCAGACACTGTGCTCTATACGTAAACAGTGTCAGACATCCAGCTGTTGCGAAAGCGAGACGCGTCTTATGCCGGCAAGTATTTTATTAAAGGGAGGGCTGTTTGTCAGGAAGAAAAAAAACAGGGTAAAAAGCTCTGGGATATGGGAGATAATCTGTGGGTTCAGGACATTTGAGCCAATTTTAATGCAAGAAAGAAGCACAGAGATAGCAACTTGACTTAAAAACGGGGAATGGCTAACAACCTCAAACCACCACCGAGAATATTCCTGCAATTTCACCTTTGAAATCGCACTACAGCAGCTTGTTAAACAGCTGAAATCACCAACCTGGGTCAATGTCATACCGCCACAATAAGAGCCTCTCCAGGGTCTTGTCCCACAACACGTACATCGACACGCTTTCCATTCCGCCCGACGTGGATAAAACAGAATACAGAATCATAAACACACTCGCAAACAGTACTGGAATCAGTTCAGGTCCACATGAAGTGGAGCTAGCAAATTAGCAACAATGTTTTTCATTTTAATGAGCTATCTGGTGTAAATAATGAAATGACTGCTGCCTACAGAGGAGAGACAGCAAACTTGTTAATATCTCTGACCTGCACATTCATGTGCAAGTGCACAAACACGTGTGTTATCGTGTGCACACATGACCACGCATAAAAGCATGCATTTCTTGCTTTCTTATACATATAGAGGTGAGCAAACAGTGCTTTTTTTTTCTTATCACAGTATTCCTGTCTGCTCTTTCTCTCTCACACACATGCGCACAAATTGGTCTGGCATTGCCACTTTGGATTTGCAGCTCAGGAGACGACAGTGTGGTAAAGAGGGGAAGCAGAAGAAGAAAATGCTGACCTTCTATTCCAATTCATAGCTGTTTATTCATACTTCACAGTCTAACCATACATGTCACCTTGTCAGGGTCTTGTTGTAGGTGTTCTAAGGTTTTCCTTATTTCCATAAATATTGTAAAGGCTTCTGTGATTTTATGGTTGTTTCTTTGTTCATAGTTTTCTGAGGCATATCTTGATTTCTGTACATTTCCACAATTATTCTAGTATTATGAGTTTCTTGGTATTTTAGAATTCTAGTTTCTATCAGTTTTTAAAGTCATATATTGGATTCGTTATTTATTTAGGCTACCTTTCCCTGTTACTTCCTGTTTTATTTTGGTAGTCTTTTGTCCCTTGTAATTTGTCCCTAGTTTTGCTTTGCTAATTTTCATTAATTAGTTTAAACTGTACCTTGTCTCACCAGCTGTCTCTCATCCTCCCGATTAGCTATCAGGCTATCTGTGTGTGTGTGTGTGTGTGTGTGTGTGTGTGTGTGTGTGTGTGTGTGTGAGAGAGTATATATAGTCCTGTCATTCATTCCTTTGTTCATTTTCACAGTGTCTGTTATCTTTCCCAGTGTGTTACAGCCTGCTTTGGATTCTCTTTACCGTCTACCTGATGTTTTGGGGGGTCTTTTAGACTTTAAATCAGCTTTTTAGTATTCAGTCTGTCTCTGTGTCTATATTTTGGTTCTTATCTTGAAATACGTGGCACATGCTCTCACCTCAGAGTTTATTTTCAGTGGGAGCACTTTGCCAGCTCTGCCAGCGCGTGCTACTTGTAGCATGGCAAATGCTTGCATATTAGTATTTTGGGGAATGGTCCACAATAAATCAGAAAATACATTTAGAGCATCAAAGGAAAAGGGTGGTTGTAGGGCAAAATGTGTATTTGCATTTGATATTATCTATGATAACATCAGAATGTTGATATTGACTCTTCAGTGTGCAAGCTAATTTAATAAGCTAGTTTTAATTATTTTGTGTCTTATTTGGTGGTTCAGTTAAGTAGTTTCCAACCTAGGGATTTAGGCCCTCCACTGCAAAACAATAACATAGATAAACAAATGTGAACATATTTACTGTGATATCACCCAGTGGGTTGTATTTAAGTCTTGATATGGTCATACTGCCATACTTGTCAGTACAGCCAGATGTGACTAATTAGCTTGGTTAGCAAGTTTTATCTACTGTATTAACTGATGCCTACTGATTGGTGCGAACACAGAAATAAAGTAACACTAGAATTTTACCCATCTGAGTACAGAATTTTGTCTTAGTAACAATAAAACATATCTTAAGTGATGCTTTTCTTTTGCTAAAATACATTTTCCACAGTATGACATGAAACGGTAGGTAAAGACAGGTGAAATTAGTCACAAAGAGCTCACATCCAAAAAGAGCTGAACCACTAAAGTACACATAAGTAACACCTGTGTTTACTTATTATTTAATGCTCTGAACAAGGTATTTATTTCGGTAACGAGGCCCAAGAGCAAACTGACTTTTATGAAGTGTTACAATTTTAACTACTAGCTCACCAGCTACCATAGCAAGCTAGCTATGCTAACAAGTTAGACGCATGTGTCCCAAGTCAAGTGCATTCAACTCAGTCACATCACAGCCAGGAGCTGTACACACCAGGCTGCTGTGCTAGTTTAGTTAACTGATGTTAAATGTCAAAAGAAATAATGTGAAGCTAGTGGCAGTTGTGTTATTCAATTGTCTCTCCCCCACAGTTAAGGCTTGACTAGAAGCAGTTAGTTATTTTGTATTACTTTTTATTGTTATTTAACTGACTCAACACTGTCTTGATTTTTGTTTTCTTTATTTCTTTTTAACTCCCAGAAGGATCCTCTCCATTTTCACTTAGTGGCTTTCATTGTTTTGTTTCATTGTTTAAACAGAAGTATGTAGGCTACTTGCAAAAGAAATAAATGGAGTAAGGTTGGGCCCCGTTAGGACGGTCAGGTCTCTCCTACTGTCGTTATAAACCTTTTTACATTGCCACTGCTGTAGTTTAAAGTATTTTTAAGTCACTATTTTTGCCAACAGAAGTCTAAATCATAGCTCAGTTTTTTGATCATCCTATTTAAAAAAACAACAACAAAAAAACAGATGTCAGATGTGATAAGGAGTCCTCTATCAAGTGCCAGACTACTTCTTTTGGTAACACCTCTCACACTGTTTACTATCTACTGTGTCTCTGCTTCCAGGTCGCGGTGACTTGATCGGCTCCGACTGTCTGACACAGGAGGAAGTTATAAAGACCAACGCCTGTGTGAAAGCATTAACCTACTGTGACCTGCAGTACATCAGCCTCAAAGGGCTGCGTGAGGTGCTCTGCCTCTATCCCGATTACGCTCAGAAGTTCATGACGGAAATCCGGAACGATCTGACGTACAATCTTCGAGAAGGGCACAACACTGAGGTACAGATGCTGCCAAACGTCACTGCATCACCTTACAGTAGGTTTGTTGTCAAGTAGCAATTTTACCACATTAATTTCAGTTTCAGGTTAGACATTATTTTTGAAGCAACACAAATTATAAATTGCGGTGGTGATATTTTATCAGTGATGTTCAACGCAGTAAGAGGAAGAAGAAATAAACTCAAGTAAGGTACCAGCAGTGACTGGTGGTTGGTGGAAGGAGGTAAAGCACTTGGATTGTTCTCCACAGCCACATCTCCATTCAACATGTTTACAGCCAGATGGGATGTATAATCCCTCCATTATGCTCTGGGTTGATTTAAGGGACAGAGCAGATGCCACCCCAAAAAAACACCCTTCCACTGGAGAGCCCTTATGAATGTTATGGGTCCTTCTTACCCTAGCTCTGAGATTTATTTGTATTATTTTTTCTTGAAATGTGGACCCCAATGCAATGCGAAATAGGCAGAAGAAAAAGCAACAAGCCAGAAACACGAAGCCCTGAAATCCTAAACTGCAAAAGTGTGAATGAGGAAAAAAGTGAGAGGAACACTGAGAAAGAGCAGAGGTAAGCAAGAAGGTGGAAGTATGGAGTACAGGGAGAAAGCAGGACATTAAACACACAGAACAAAAGGCAAAAGAAATGAAGGTGTTGGAAAAAATCATAAAAGTGGGGGGGGGAAGGCAAAGACAGGAAGTAAATCAACAAAAGGTGCAGAAGGAAACTCTAATGCCAAAATAAAATATCACCTAAAACTAAAGAATTACTTAACAAAACACCGAGAACATACTCATTTTATAGTCGCTGCTCATGACTTAACCTAAGCTTATTCTGCTTCACAAAGGGCAAAAACTCATTTCAGCTGAAATCAATACAGACCTCCTCTAATTGGCTACAAAAAAAGATTAAAGTACTCCTAATCACTACACGTAGTTTTCATTGCCTTGATCAAGTGTAAAACCTGACTCATGCTAATAATACATTTTAAATGTAACAGCCACGAAAATAGTTTGTCTGTCTCTTAGATTAGTCTCAGTTGTGCAATGATCTCCTCCGCCCAAATTTTTTTTTTTACGCCATGCCGCGGCGATGGCTTTGCACTTGAAAAGGATTAGCCATCTGGACCGGGACTGAGAAGGAACCCGCGACTTCTGCTTGAGACAGCGGATAAAGACACGATCTAAACACGAGGATTCACATGCCAGGGGTTTACACATGGATCTCAGCTGTAGCATGCACATGAATAACCAGCTTACACTAGAAATAACTAAGTCACATTTTTACTGTGAGTAAACTTGCTAATGAGCACAGAGGCAAGAGAAACCATCAAGAGGGCAAAGACAGTCAAACATAAGGCCCGGGGGCCAGAATCAGCCCTCCAAAGACTCCAATTTGGTCCCCTGGAAACATGTGAAGAATGGCATGAATTTTGGACTTTTAACTGTACTTTAATAACTTTTAGAACTTTTCCTACTGATAAAGACCTCACCCATGACCATTCAGTCTGCACCAAAGTAAATAAGTAATAGATAAACAATTAAATGATAGAAGGTTGCAGTTTTTTCACTATCTACTGTAAAAATTGATAATTTTTACAGAGAGATCACCAGTGGGCTGTAATTTTACAGTTTTTCTTACAATTTAAGGCCAAAGCAGCATTTTTGTATCATGTAGACTGGGCTCTGTGTGGTCCACCATGTAAAATGAGTTTGGCGTTCATACAGTATAACAAAAAAAGAGAGAAAAATATGTTGTTCTTGTATAAAAACATCACTACTGTTAGAAATCCTAACTTTGTCCCATTTTTAAGTGTAGTATAATAAAGTTAGATTTCACCTGGTATGAAATGATTACAGTAATTTCTTACTAAATATTAGATTTTGCCAATAATATTTCACTTAACATTTATTGCTAAATTCATTTTGTCTGGAAATAACCTAGTTTCATATTCTAAAATTGAATAATTTAGAAGATAGAATTAAATCTTTAAGCCTTACAAGATAAATTTGGTCATGTTTTCAAACAGGTTAAACAAACACAGTTAAAATTCAACTCTGTTCCAGCTGAATTTTACTCAAAAGATGTATCAAAACAAGTTTTCAAAGCCAAGAACAGTTTCGGAAAAATATGGGCTTAATGCTGTCAACAAGAAAAATTAAATTAGTGAAATTACTGCATTCACAAGAAACCAGTTTGAGATGATTTGAGCTTTGTGAGTTGTCCAACGTTGTGCTGCCATGAGAAGATGGTACACTGTGGCCATAAAGAGATGGACATGGGCAGCAGCAATACACAGACAGGTTGTGATGTTTAAATGTTGCTCAGCTGGTACTTAAGAGGCCCAAAATGGGTCAAGAAGATATCCTCCACACCATTTCACCACCAACAGGGTGATCTATTAAAAGATATGATGGAGTCATTCTTTTGTGTTGCTTACTCAGAAATGCAGACTCGCCAGACCGGAAAATGTTTTTCCTATCTTCTGTTTTCCAGTTGTGGTGACCCTTTGTGAAATGTAGTGTCAGTTTCCTGGTCTCAAATGAAAGAAGTACTACCACTCACTGGATATTTTCTCTTTTTTAAAGATCATTCTCTGTAAAAACCTAGAGATGGTTGTGGTGGCAGATTCATGCTCCAAGTCACTTAAATCAACTTTCTTCCCCATTCTAAATGCGCTGACTTGCTGTCATGTGATTGGCTGATTATATATTTGCATTAACAGGCAGTTGAAAAGGTGTAAGCCTGTCTAACAGAGTGGCCAGTGGATGGATGCATCTGGACAATAAACACAGATGATAAAAGTATTAGCTTATCATCATGCAGATGATAGAAAAAATGGCAAATCCCCCCCCACTAAAGTTGAATTGAATTTTCTTCTCAAAGATTGGGAACCTCGAATTGACCGCTCTCCTGTCTGTGTGGTGAATGTAAAGTCAAACCTTGGTTGTATTCATGTGTGTAGACAGATGAAGTTCCATGTGTTTTTGGCTCCTGGGTGAAGAGGTCTTGGGTTTATGTTTTACCGGTACGTGAAAAAAATGTGAAGCCGCAACGGTCGTGAGGAATCAAGATGGACGCAGATGCAGCGTGAAAGGATAAAAATAAATCTCTAACTCACTGCACCAAACTTGTCAGCATCTTACACTCACAAACCCACATATAGAGCATGTATATATATGCACGTGCAGCGAAGGCAGCGGTGCGTCCTTAACTGGGCGCAGCGTGGGACTAAAAATAGTGCTGTCAGATGTGCGTGGGAGGGGCAGGGTCATCCCCGGCTGGATAAAAATAGAGCGATATCCAGATGGAGACGAGACGAGGAAAACATCAGGATGAAGGGGAAGCTGCAGGGGAAGAAGGAGGAAGAACCTTGCTGATATTTGCATTCACGTGCCAACACACAAAGAAATCCACACGCATGTTTCCATCACTTACAGAAGACAATTACTTCCATTCATTTCCTGGAGACTCAAGCCAGACTTCACAGTGATGTGATTGTGTCAACACATTTATGCCCTCTAAGTGCAAGCACACTGCAGATAGCAGACTAACATAACACAGCATATTTGTACTTGCTAAAAGATGTAGACGGGTATTCAGAGAACACTCACACACACACACACACACAGACAGACACACACAACATGTTACTGGCCATGCTCCAGCCCAGTGTTCATACATACACCGTTTTCCACACCTGCAAAACCAACACCAATAACTTCCCAGTGACCCTTTTGTGGCATGCCGCATATCAAGACTGCACGTGCTGCTCACATACTACACACACACACACGCACACTGAAACTCCAAACAGTCCTTTCTCCGCTTAGTTCCCTCCAGGCAAACCTCTGCTAAAATTAAACCTCTGTGATCTAAAAATACCAAGCAGGCACGTGAGCCCAAGACTGGATGAAGAAGACAACAAGCAGAGGAGAGAGGAGGGGAAGGGTGGTGGTGGTGACAGGGGGAAACAAAAATTGAGGACAAGGGAGAATAGAGGGAAAAGAGAAAACGGGGTTGCTTGCCAGCTTTTTTAATCAGCTTTGAATGCAAAAAGAGAAAAGGCGCAGGAGATACAACCAACAACCTTTAAAACAATGCATCTACTGCCTACAACACGCTGAGTGCAGGAATTAAACTCTGTTTAGTTCAGTTTGTTCACCTCACACAGACTGACTGTCAGCGACTGGAGCGTTTGCTCAGCTTTGAATGAGAACGCTTCTTTGCAGGGCTGCTCATAAAATGAATGGAGATGAGAGCGTTGCAGCTATTGTGAATGGCGAGGGTTCACTCTGAGCAGTGCTTTGAGTAACTCAGCAGCTCCCCCTACTGATCAGCGAGTGACGTGACACCATTCCTGGTTTCTCTCAAAAAGCTTTTCAGATTCTTTTGTGTTTTCACTTTAAAGACTAAAACAGGTGATCTGTAGAAAGCAGAGAAGAATAACATGGTTTAAAAAAAGAATAATATTTCAATATTTATTTCATTCTTGCTGAAAATTGATGAAGTTTTGTAACCTCCTGTCTTAACTTCTGCCCCGTCAGGGAGACTGTGAGAGTAATGGAGGAATCATGAAAAAGCTTCCTTCCATTAAGGAAGACGAGGAGGGCTCGGGGTCCGAGGGCGAACGCTCCCCTCTGCCCAAGATGTCTTCCCTTGGCAGGCTGGGCCGCGGCCTGCGTTCCCCCCTCCGCTCCCCTCTTCGCTCCCCGCTCCTGCCGCCGAGGCCCTTCCGGCCAGCAAGTGATCCCGTCCGGCCCTCCAGCCTGCAGATCCCTGTTGTGAGCTTCAGCTGCCTGCAGCCGGACCTCAGCCCTCGGTAGGGAGCCATTCACGGATTTATTGACTCGGTACTTAGCATTAGATTTGCCTGGAGGAGTTCATTCACTGGTAAATAATCCTCAGTGGGAATTTGGCCTGAATTGCTTGTCACTTGTGACATTATTCATAAATATAAACCATCCACAGGCTAATTTGCATAGAGTCCCTGGAGAGGTGGCAGCAGACTCTGGGCTTGGGGAATCAATTTATTTAGGCTCAGCTGTGTGAGGGCGCAGACGAGCATAAATTGTGTCACTGTGTCAGTTTCAGAAAAACACATGTAGGGAAAAGCAGGATTACAGCTGTGTTGTTTTTTTTTTTAAAGAAAAAAGTCACCTACCTTTATTGGTTTTAGTAAACTGGGCACAACCAGTAAAGCAGCACAGACACCCAGACTGTCTCTACCTTTCTTTCATCTAATGCCTTATACCCAAATGCCAGCGCTGGGTCGCAGATGGATGGTGATTCTTGGCACATGGCTTTTAATCACATGCCCAGTTTCATTAAAAAATATGGCACAGTTAGATTTCTTCAATAAAGTTGAGTTCAAAGCACCCAAACATATGAATTACTGTCTTGTTGGATTTTTTTTTTTTTTTTTTTTTTTTAAATTTTTATTATTTTTTTATAAAAACATTTTTTTTTTTTTTTTTTACCAAAT
>VUQG01021213.1:0-11940 GCA_015106755.1 Etia nguti | reverse complement strand
TTTTTTTTTTTTTTTATGAAACTGTTAAATTTTTTTAAAAACACAATTTTTTTCTTATTGTTCACCAAAGTTGATAAAAAATAGTCTTAAATCCATTTTCTACTTCGTATCCATGTCTGGATTAGTCGGCAGTCTAAGCTGAGAAACCCAGACCTTCCTCTCCTACCTCCTACAGCTCTTCAGGGTGGATACAAAGGTATTGCCATGCCGCTGAGAGGCAGATCACAGACATGCTCTGGCATATCCGGAGTGTGCACCCGGTCTCCCAGTAGGACATTGTTCCATGAATTGCTGTCTTATCATGGTGGAAGGGTTTGCTTGCCCATGCTGGGATAGCAACCTTTCAGCTTGACAAGTTTGGCACTTCATTTGGGACAAATTGGTCCTATGTGAGGATCCAGATTAAGAGAGATTCAGAAAACTCCTTAGATGCTGACAAGATCAAGGGAATAGTTCACCCTGACCAAGACATAATCACTGGAGCTTCATCCTGGAGCTAGGCCCTGGGTAGGGGCTCGAGTACGAGCACCATTTGGTTGGGCCTTTGCTCATTCTCGAGCCCAGCCAGGCCTCGCATTAATGAGGTCTACCACTCACAGAAAGCACCGTAGGGGTTCAGTGCTCTTTGGCTTGAGCAGCAGTCAGGGACCCTGTCAGCCTTGCTTACCAACCTTTAAGTCAAGCCTTTCAAAAGTTATCTTATAGATATTTTTTTCGACAGTGTTTGTCCATTAAAGACAAACCACCGGTGAAGCTGCCGAACAGGAAGTGGAGTTGTAATTTAGCAACTTTTGATCGACTGAACTTGCTAAACTTAGTAAATGCACTTTCAGCCATTTTCAGGGAACATACAAAATAGTCTAAAAGCGATCAGTTGTTTTAAGAACAATTTCAACATTTTTCCTAACGGCCAACACAATACAAGCAGCTAAAAAGCTATTAGGCTTACCTCACGTCTCAAATGATGTTCATGTTTCTATAAACTTCAAAACATTTTCACAAGCTTCTGTGTGTTAAACCCTTTTTGCACATATACAGTTTTGGTCAGAAGTTTGCATGAACGGCATGATAATTTAAGGCTTTTAATGATTTCTTTGAACTTTTCTTTTTCCTGGGTGGAATGATTGCACAGCATACATCTTTAATGACTTTAAAAAACAAGAATTTGGTGCATAAGCTTGGATTTATTTGGGGTTTTCTCCAATGCATACAGGGCCAAAAGTATGCATACAGCCTCATTCATATCATCTCATTAATACATTCCATGCTAACAATTTGGTTGAAAGCTTGTTGATGGTAGGCATCAGTTTTCAATAGGGTTAAGTTCGGGGCATTGGGAAGGCTTAATTATCCTGCTTTATCCACTTAAAATCTGATAAATCATTCACTGCAACATATGTTCCTTCAGCAAGCACACACGTTATAATCAAAGTTCAAAGAATACACCTTTAATCTGGTGAAAAAACAAAGCCACATAAATTAGATCCCTATAAATTGGGCCATTTGTTTACAGATGATGGTGGATGATGGTCCAGCGAGAATGAGGAAGGAAGGTCTGCCGGTCGTGGAAGATGGCCGCCCATCCCTGTGCCTGGTTCTGCTGGAAGTTTCTTCCTGTTAAAAGGGAGTTTCTCCTTCCCACTGTTGCCATAGCGCTTGCTCATAGGGAGTCATATAATTTTTGGGGTTTTTCTGTTGTATTATTGTAGGCTCTACCTTACAATATAAAGCGACTTGAGGCGACTGTTGTTGTGGTTTGGAACTGTATAAATAAATAAATTGAAAGTGAAAGCAGTAAAGAGAATGAGGAAGGTGGAAAAACAGTGCATCTACACTTTAAGTCCCTTCACTGTTGCATGGACTTCCACACTTTCTGTCAAGAAAATAGAAGACAACAAAAGCAGTGAAGAGTACATTATCATGTGTTAAGGTGTCGGTTTCCATCAGTCTGCTCGGGTTTGTGCCTGGTTCTGTGACCACCCCACATTCACAAACCTTTTTTCCCCTGACTGTCATATCCCTTGCACCTCACTGCAGAGTAGTGGAATTTTTCTCTTCATAGCAGTGGAGGGTTTCTGACAGAAATCCCTCAATAGAATACCTCTTAATTTCCATCAAAGAGGCCGATAGGGATGCTTCCATAGAGGATATTCAAGACTGGATTAGACATACCAGGGCATATTTCCCATGCTGCCTGGTGAGGGAATAAAATCCTTTGTGATGTTGATGAAATTTTGTGGTTGGATCCAGACCACAGAAAGGATGGTGGAGTACCCCAGCTGTCATTAGAGCCACAGTACATACTTACATTTGTTCATTTTCTACATATAAGCATTTCTTTTCAGAATGTTTCTGTCTTCGTTTCATATGGGTTTCTTAAAATAAGGGGTCAAAAAATTTCCCCCCTCTCTTTTGTCAGTGACGCTACGGTGGTGTCGCATATTACTGCTTTAAAAGTCGTTTGTGTGTGGCTAAAGTGATGTTACAAAATTTAAATTTATGCATATTCTCAAAATGCTTTTTTCCAGAAGATTTCGTTTTTAATATCGAAGAGGAAAAAGTCTAGTTGTGCTTTTGTGTTTTATATAAAGGCAGAGTCTCAGAGTGGTTTCAGAAATGGCTTTCATAAAGTAGAGACTTATCCAAGAACGAAATCACACAATCTCTCTGTGCGTGCTCTTGTTTTTTGGAGGAATTCTCTATGTTTTGGCTTATATACTCTACCTAACATTACAGTCTAACTGAGAGGAGTTTCAATTCTTGCCATTAATACATCTTATTACAAGCACGCAGCTCTCTTCTCGGGTCTGCACTGCAGAGCAATATGATTGGTGGACGTAGCAAAGAGAATAGTTCTTATATGAAACTGCTCCCAACAAAGTTGGCATATTTTATTTTGAATAAGTGGGTCATGATTTCTGAAATGAGATGCTGCTGCTGATTTTTTTCCCAGTCATCCTTTTTCATCCTTTCAGTTCCAGCCAAGCACTGTATAGTTTAATTATATTCAAGAGAAGGCAGACATCTCTACAGCCAATATCTTCAAAACTGGGAAACTCACCAAAATTAGATGAATAAATAACGCCACATGCTTGGAGGAAGAACATGGTAATTGGATTTGGGGGCTGAAGTGTCTGGTAATACTATAGGAAGTCCCAAAGCTGAGATGTGTCAACTTGTCATGTCCAATGTAACTTCACTGAATTACTTCAAAGGGTTTTGGGTTTTTTTTAATCTTCACCAGAATTGGCACTATTAATCTTTTGACTATGCCTCACAAAAAGCTGGGAGATGGATTTTAGGTTTTTATAGAAAGAACGAGGCTGTGGAACAGGAAGTAAGATCATATCTAAGCAACTGTCGCAAACTTGTGGACTACTACCTCTGCCAATGAGGTTATGTTTTTGGTAGTGTTTGAATATCTTTCTGTTTGTAACCATGATAGCTGGAAACCCTTTGAATGAATTCTGATGAAACTTTGTAGGGGTGTAGAGTGTGGTTGTGTTAACAATCCATTAAAATTGGTTCACATGTACCAAGGTCTTTGAGGTCAACTCAATGATTTATTGGTCGAAAATTGATTTTAAAAAAAGCCTTAAAACTTAGAAACTATGATTCTTCCAAGTGTGGTGTGTGTCAACATATAAAAGTACTGTATATAGATTTAAAATATGATGTTATTGTTTTAAACTCTGACCTCTTCTTCAAGGTCAAATAAGGTCAAACTTTCAGAAAATGTCTTTTATCTTTAAAACTTTGCTTAAAATCCTGCTGTCCTTACGCCCTTATTTACAAGTCAGTATCCATTACCTACTCCTATATAATGTTTATTTACACACTACAACACTATTCCCATAAAAGTAAATGCCGCCCAGAGAGTGAGCCACCTTGGTGGAGGTTTGCGCTCTCGGAGTGCTTCTTGTTGCATTATATCCACATAAAAAACCTTATTTTGATTCATTCCATGCTTCTGTTTTTGGTAGTTTATGTCCAATTTCTACATAAACTCCTAAAAAAAAAAGTAAGTTTCACCTTACACCTCATTTTGCTAAAAATCCCACAATGTAACACTACTTTCCTCCTTCCTCCTGAGATAATAGGCATGCACATTAGCGTTATGCAATACTACACCTGTCGGTGGTGACTCATTAGCGTCCAAAAACTCAAAGTCCTAGCAGGAGTAAATAGTAGATGAGTGAATGAGGGAGCCCTTACAGTCAGACACTGTGTATTAATGTGAGTGAACAGGAGTGTGGATATTAATTAGAACGCAGGTGCGCAGCCTCTCTCCGTCATCTGCTTACGCTGAGCACGACCTTTGACCCACTGACTGTTGACAGCTGGGCAGCGCTTCCATAAACCCTCTCTGTAACGATGCGTTCTCAGAGAGGCGTAGTGAGCCTTTGACATGTCTGTGAACTTTGCAGGGTTTGTAGAAAGCAGATGGAGGTCTGGGATCAGCAGGAGTCTAGCAGATAATAGATACAAGAGACTTTCCTCTCAGAGCTGAAGAGCTTTCAGAACAGACAGCAATGTGGAGCGAGGATGCTTTGATCATTTTTGATGTACTGGGCTTTAAGTTTCCCATAAAAGAACTCAACTATAAAAGTATAGACTTTAAATCGATGGCGCTGATTAGATTTATACTCATTTTTGCATGCTGCCTACGGATTTTTGGTTTGTCATCCAGGTTCCAGTCACTTTGACATTCACTGAGCACATGCACGCACCTCAGAGGACAGGGCACAGCTCGATCTTTCCTCATGCGCCGCTCTCATGCATATTTTAGATCCTAATAGCAAAATAATAACGGCATTTTATTGAGCATGTTCGTGCCTCCTAGGCTAATGAATCTTGCCGACTCCTCCACCCTGAAAAGAAAGTGTTTGCTGTTAAGAATATAAAATAACTGAAAGGTTTCGGGGAGTGCCTTAATCACACTCCTGGAAACTCTGAAGGAGTTCTGTGTGATATAATAAAAATATAGTGCATTTCCAGACTCTATGAATGACTTATTTTTTTGGGAACTTGCTCATATAAATTTACGTATATGTATATGTTTACGTATGTATAATGTATCTTGTATGTTGTCTTAAACAAGTAAAAGCCATTTCCAGTATACCTACCTGGATGTATAACTGCAGCTTTTAATGTGCCATTTTTTCCCAGTATTGCAGTTTTCTGCCAGAGTCTGCTGCCACCGTGTGGTGTCTCTGTGTCATTAACCAGCAGGTTTTAATGGCTGAATTCTCACATTAGGATAAAATAGTTCCCCAAACTGCTCCCATTTTTTTCTGTAGTCTCTTATTATACTAACTGGCAATTATCTGATATTTTAAATCAAATTTCATTGTGTTATCTTGTTGTCTTGTGTGAAATGTACTCTCACCATTTCCCTGTCTTCCCTCAGGTTTGTGGATGGGATCGAGACAGAAAACCAGAGCGGTTCAACTCCGAGATTTGATTTTTCTCCCAGCGCAACCCAGAGCTTTCTGCCCGGCCCTGATTCAGCCACCTCAGGTAAAAAATATGTGGATGCAGGAAGAGCAGGTAAAAACTAATGCACAGTTATACTGAAGTTTTTTGATGGATGCAGTCTTTGTGAATATTATGTTGCTGCTGAACAACATTCGCTTATATGATGGATGTTTTTGTTATTGTGTCCACCTCACTGGGTATCAGACTTCTGAAGGCCACATTTTTGCATCATCCTTCATACCAGCTTCCAAAGTCCTGATTCACTCAGGATTAATGCATTGTGTGTAAGTGTGTATATCTGTGTGTCCACAGGGGCCCGGGATGAAACCATGCAAACCATTACAAAGCTTAAACATGAGGTAAGGCTTGTTATAGTGTCGTGAAAAACAAAACAAAACATTTTTTCAGCAGGCTCTTAATCTGTGGTTACGTCCACATTTTTTTACTGGGTACTTGTGGCAGCTAATGATTTATTACACAGCCACGTAGAACATGGCTGTTCAGCTGTAAGAGTTTAACTTTCTCTCTATCTAACTTGTTGTTTCTAAGGACAGTCTCAACAAAATGTAAAGTGCCTCATTGGGTTCAGGCTCAGTGTGTAAAAGACTTTGCCAACACTTTAAGATATGAATTTATTAATGCTAAGAACTGCATTAAGTTAGTAATTATTATTATTATAATTATTATTATTATTATTATTAGTAGTAGTAGTAGTAGTACATCCCCATACTACAATATTGTTTGTCTTGTCCGTGCTGTTTGCGGTTAAATGAAAATGATGCAATTGTTCGATAAGGTGTTCTAGGTGCACCAAATCCTAAAAATTGATGATTTAAGCCTGTTGCTAGGTAACGTGGTGACATTATAATATATCATGTATAATTCAACTTTTACATTAAATATAACAAGTCAGTCATTACATGAAAATTATGTAATTCCTTCATTAGATGTTGTAGGTGCATAAAGGTAAAGAACAGGTCAGCCCGTTGGTAGGTGGTTGATAAGCAACGGGATGATGTCATAACATCTGATGTAGATAAGAACCTTTAAGGGCCTAAGATGTAGCTGGTGTCAACAGATTTTGTGTATTACTCCAGGGCAAAAAAATAGTCCCTCAAAACTTTAATCAGTTTTTTTTGTGCCTTTAACAATATACAGTATACTAGAAAAGTATACTGTATGCACATTTCATGCACTGCATGTGTGTCGTTTTTTGTTATTTTTAAATACACTACATTATGTGATCAAACCACAGTCCCCTGACATGTGGATGGTCCCTGGGGCACAAGCTAGTGTACTCCTAGAGGGAGTACATCCAGCATCAAATGTG
The DNA here is from genome assembly GCA_015106755.1 of Etia nguti. Taxonomy (NCBI): domain Eukaryota; kingdom Metazoa; phylum Chordata; class Actinopteri; order Cichliformes; family Cichlidae; genus Etia; species Etia nguti. The sequence continues at coordinate 5,132 of VUQG01021213.1, read as the reverse complement.
TGCCAAATTAAATCAACTGTGGTAACCCCTTTGGGGGGAAAAGGGGGGCAGGCTAAATTACATACCTACTATAGCCGCAGGTTGAGATTAGTTTGTAAAAAAAAAAGTGAGTTAGCTCTACAACTTTACTTACTTTAAGCAGCTTTGTGCGCTTCAGGGATTTCAAAATGTGAAACACCTATGAATATGGATATTTCAGTACTTGTTTTTAAGCTTCAGGAATAAGGTTTTTTCCTGTTTGGCTAATTACTTGTGTACTTTCACAATTTGAAATAAATAGACTTTGACAGCGTGGATTTGGTGCTCTGTGGAGAACAGTTTCTTTTCTCGGGCGGTGAGATGATGGAATTCATCAGCTCTTTTTATTTGTTATTTGCTTTATCATTTATGATTTGTTGGAGACATAAAGAGACTTCATCTGTATATAATTTGGCGTAACTTGTGTTGCATGATGACAGTAAAAATTAATCACTCGCTACTGGTTTAATAAGACTCATTAGGGCAGGGAGTTAATTAGACCAAATGAAAGGACGAATGAATGAATGAAATCATTCTTCATCATTATTTATGACACTGACCAATGAATATATTAAGAAACAGTTATAAGCCATTTTAGAGGAGCTCCAAAGTGTAATGCCTTACACATTTGTCCAGTGAGCATGAGCATGAAATCCTCGGTTCCCTTCAAGGAGGACACACAAATCCCTGTGGGGTTATCAAGACGATGGCATCTGGGATAAAAGCTTCTTGTAATAATGTGTTACTGAGAAATGCTGTATTTATATGAGATTACCAGTAATATTATTTTTCCTTTCACATCCTTCCATCTCATCCTCTAGATGTCTGTCCTCTCCCGTCAAGTATCCATTGTGAGTCAGGAGCTGCAGGAAATGACGCGACTTCTCAAGCCTCTCTTTCACAACCCGTCCGCACTGCTGACACCCAGTGCCGTGACTCCCTCGCCCAGCGTGTCCCCACTCAGCTGCTCTCTGGCCCTACCTCTCAATACCCAACATGCACCTGTGCACTGTTCTGATGATCAAAATCCTCCATCGTCCATGATGCATGAACCGCCCTCTCCACAGCTGAGCATGACCAAGGCGTTTCAAGGAGAGTTCGATCCACTTTCCTCTTCTCCTTCCCCCCGTAGTCCTCCAGTCTCTCACCAAACCAGTACCACTCCCCCGGTGTCTCACTGCTCGGCTCCCCCTTCGCTCAACAGCTCTCCCCACGAGCATACAATCATGCCACATCCCTCCTCTTCCACCTCCATCCCTTCTCTTTCTTCATCAAGCCACCCATCATCCATCACTCCCCTTCTGGTGGATTTATCAGAGCCGCAATCACGGTTTCGGCCCCACTTCCCACTCCAATCCCAGTCTGAGTCCCACCTCCAGTCAGAGACCCACTTCATGTCCCAGTCTTTTTCTCATTCCCTTTCCCAGTCTGACATCCAGCCTCAGATTTCTCTCCAAACCTCCAGCATGGTGTTACGTTCCCAAGAGCCCCTCCTGGACCTGCAGGGGGTGGAGTGGGGGGAGCACACCACCCAGCTCAGCCTCGTAGATGAAGGACAGTCCTCCATGTGAGCACACAGGAGGAAGACTGGGACACTGGCACTCGACTAAGAGACGGGAGCAGCATGCCACACATCCTACTGCATGACAAAGTTTGGCATGCGGGTTACAATGTAAATACATCGATTTGATTTTAAACTGTTGGAAACTGTTATCATGAGCACCTTCAAGAAAATCTGAGAATAAACATTTGTTTTACAGTTTCATTTGATTTATTTACAGTCAATCATATAAAAGAAAGACTTCTAAGTGTATACTAAAAGCATGTTTTTTTCTCCTTTTACTGTGCTAGCACTGGTTTCTGTTAGGATACCAGTCTGTAAAATGATTTGAAAGGTGTGCACCACACAGCAGTAATGTTAGACTGACTGAAAATGAATGCAGGTCTTACACAGCTCGTGCAACGCAATGATTGGAGCTTTCTAAAAGACATGAGCATACTTTGCCAAGTTTAGTCCTGATTTAAAATAGCTTGAATTTTGCATAAACACCGAAGTGGTGCCTTATTTTTTTTTTTATTTTTTTTTTTTTATTTGGGAAAATCTGTGAACATAAAGCAGTTAAATGGTGTTACAGCACCCACAACCCCCTAAACTAGACCCTCTTTAATAATTCCTTTAATACAGCTTTAAATAATTTAGCTGTGGTCACACGGGCTAGACTTTTTTATCTCCACACCTTAAAGCACCACACTCGCACACAGGGATGAAACAACCTCGCAATGCCTCATCATTCAGTTTTTATTTTAACTATTTAGCAGCTGCATTGATGCCAATTATTAGCCAATCAAAAGCCAAAGAAAAGGTTAAAAAAATAATAATAATAATTGGAATTCTTTTACTCAGTCAGCCGTCTGAATGACTGCACGGTGGGGCAGACGGCGCCCCAGTCCACAGGCCTGCGGTACTCGCCTTTCTCCAGCAGGTACTGGCGGCCCTTGTAGTTGGGGTGCTCATAGAAGACCCACCAGCCTCCCAGGACCCTGCAGGAGTGCACCTCTCTCCAGTGAAACGTCTCCAGCACGGAGGCGCAGTCTTCGCTCGCTTCAAACACCTGACCGGAGAAATCGGCTTTGCCGTACAGCTGGATCTTGTAGGGGTCTCCAGGGGCCTGAGTGAAGCGGGATACATAAGAAGACGGTAGGTAGAGGGGAGGGTTGGGGGTTGGGAAAACAATGAAGCTAGGTTTGATTGATGTCACTACAAAAATATGTCATTTCTTATCATGGCTTTATTCCTCCGATCCAGATTTCAAGATTCATTTATGTGAAAATGAAGTGGTGTTTTTAAAATGCTATAAAAATCCCCAATGTCCCCTGAGATGTGTAGGATCTTAGGGTATCACAGCCACTTTCCCACTAACCACAGTGTCTTTGACCTCTTGGTACGAGGCACCTGGTGTGTTGAGATGGCTTACAAAGTGAATCATCTTGCAAGAGCTGACTCTGTCATTGAGGCCATTCCAGCTGTGGTAGTTGGGATATTCCCCTCTCTTCAGGACGTACTGGTAACCCAAGTAGTTTGGTCTCTCGTAGATCACCCAGGTCCCACTCTCCACACGGGCCGAGTTGCAGCAGCTCAGATAGGAGTGGAAGTCGGTGCAGTCACTGTCGCATTCGTACCTGCGACCCTGGAAGTTCTTGTCCTCGTAGAAGATGATCTGGGGGATTGTATGTGAGTGATAACCTGGTATTAATGATTTTACATGCCAGATCTAAATGTTGTTCTACTCACCCTGCCCATCATGGGGCTGACTGTGCTCCACTGTTTAGTCTCCCTTGAAATATCTACAAGTAATGTAACGTGTATGTGCTCATATTGCCCTCTTTTATAGCTTCAGAGCCCTCTGAAACTCACACAACTGCTTGGTCATGAGAATGAGATCCAAAATTTGAGTCAGTGGTTCCACTGCTACTCGTGTTTTCCAGAAAGAGGCTGTGGGATTAGACCACATAAAGACCTCAGGCACTGACCAACTCTTTACAGAAAACTGTAAACATACTGCACACAATGCTAACTACACAAACGCACACAGAGTTACAAATAAAACACTGATGGATGATTGTATAAATATTAAACTGCACTTAATCATAGCAACTCTGGGCTAAAGTAGAACTCACATTAGCTGAACTGCTGATGTGTGTTGCGATCCAGTCACTGTGATACTTCTTCCTCTTCAGTCCAAAATGCTGCATTGTCATCCAGAGCTTCAACACTTCAGTTCTGAATTTCATATTAGAAGTAAGATGATGCACTTCTTGCTGTCTAGCATAAAAATCTTCCAACTTCAGCTCGTGGTTTGGGCTGTAAACTTTTCACACTGGAAACCCATTGGTTAGTCCGCTCACTTAGTTACATATTTCTGTGGATAATCTGTTTTCTTTTCATCTCGGTGCAGAGGTGGCAGCAGTTCTTCATCTCTGCAGTCAGTACTCACTTTTTGGCCCTTTCAGACTTAACACATACATGCTGTGCTCACATGAAAGCATTTACATATGCTTTACATAGGGATGAACAAGGCTGGCTTAACAGCTGTTTTTTGGTGATATCACTCAACAAAGTTTTTTAAACAAATTAAACCAAAAGTTTTTTTGTTTTTTTTAATTTGTGATTTTATCATATTTCATATAGAGATTATGAAATATATATTTATATCAAATTACACCCTTGCCCTACGGGCGGTCTTTATCCTTCGAGCTTGGGTCCTCTACCAGAGCTTGAGGGTCCTCCACAGTAACTTTGCTTATTCTAGGACGGCGCTCTTGCATGTTGTTCCTGGGATCTGCTGGAGGCACTCGCATAGCTTAAGGTTCACTCCACTGAGCTCTCTGTTTACCACTGGGACCACTGTTACCTTCCCCCTCCACATCCTCTCAAGCTCTTCTCTCAGCCCTTGGTACTTCTCCAGCTTCTAATGTTCCTTCTTCCTGATGTTGCTGTCACTCTGCATCACTACGTCTTTCACTACGGCCGTCTTCCTCTGCTTGTCCACCACTACAATGTCCATTGTTTAGCCATCACCAGTTTGTCTGTATCTGAACGTCTCTTAGCACGGTTATTCTCAACCACCCTTGGGAACCTCAGGACTTCCAGGTTATACTCAGCACAGATGTTTCTGTATACTATGCCGGCCACTTGGTTATGGCGTTCCATGTATGCCCTGCCTGCTAGCACCCTGCACCCTGCTGTTATGTGCTGGATTGTCTCAGGGGCATCTTTACACAGCCTGCACCTGGGGTCTTGCCTGGTGTGGTAGACCCCAGCCTCTATGGATCTTGTGCTCAGAGCTTGGTCCTGTGCTGCTATGATTAGTGCCTCTGTGCTGTCTTTCAGTCCAGCTTTGTCCAGCCACTGGTAGGATTTCTGGATATCAGCCACCTCTATCTGCCGGTGGTACATACCGTGCAGGGGCCTGTCCTTCCATGATGGTTCCTCGTCTCTCCTCCTCTTTCTTGGGTTTCTGCTGCCTGAGGTATTCACTGAGCACTCGGTCAGTTGCTTTCTTTTTTGTCTTTAAAACCGAATGAGCTCAGATACAAAGCCCATCTTTTTTTAA
>VUQG01021211.1:29876-41357 GCA_015106755.1 Etia nguti | reverse complement strand
TGCAAGGTAGTTTTTCCAAGTAAAGCACAAATAGTGTGTGTGTGTGTGTGTGTGTGTGTGTGTGTGTGTGTGTGTGTGTGTGTGTTTTCAGGGGACTTGAAGTTTGCCTATGGCAGAGCCATGGAAGAGAGCATTTCATCCTGGTTTGTCATTGATTAGAGAAGGGTCTTTAATTCCTTCCCACCCCATGTTGTGATTCATTTGCATTTGTGTCAGGAGGTAATGGAGTTTTGCTCCACGGTTTGCTCTGAAAATCTTGAAGATGTGGTCTAATGTGCATGCAGCCGCTAGCAAAGAGCTTTCTGATTTATTAGGTCTCTTGTGTTGGCTCATTTTTTCCCATCTTCCTTATCTTTGAGTAGGAATCTGTGCTTCTCCAACACAGAGGAGCGAATACTGTAAAAAAAGAAAAAAAAAGAAAAAAAAGAAAGAAAGAAACTCTCAATACGCTTGTAATGATTATTATTTTACAGAAGAAATTTGCATCCAAAACAGACACACAATTTTGTAATAGAACTGTAGAGTAGTTTTCTATTCCACTTACATTAATTTGAAACGTTATATGATGTATATGTTTTATTTACTGCAAAATCTCTTATAAGCTCTCATTGAAATAAATTTGAAAAAATATATATAGAAAAAGAGGAAAATTTACAGCCCATATCATAAATATATCAGCAAAAGTAAAAATAAATATCACTAAATGCTCATAGCAAGCATTGTGAATTTACAGTCTTTATTTTTTTTTCTATAAATTATTTTAGAAGAGTGTAAACATCCATTTTTTAAAATTATGTGACAGTTTGTTAATTAGTGTCTGATCATTCTTCGAGTCTTTTGCACTAATTTACTGCAGTGAAAGCCGTGAGATGTCCCGCATCATCCCAGCACATGCCCTCATTTCCCATGAATCTTAAAGGGCTCCCGTTCACAGAGGTCTGATTTTCCCATTATGTCGGAGATGAGATATGAGGTTAGGGGAAGCGCCTGGATTGGCTGTGGGTTGGTAAGTTGGGCTGGTTTTCCGTGCAAAGTTGGGAAAATGTGGTGATAAAATTTGTCAGCCTCTGGGGGAGGCCGTGCTCAGGGTCACGGCTAAATCTGTGTGCCACGGGCAAAAGGCTAGCCCATAATTCCAGCACAGACGAGCGGAGAGCTGACCTCACTACAGCTGAGGCCAAGCCACACTGATTTCAGCCCACCTGCTGGATAGTCAGTGGGATAACAATGGAGGCGAGGGGAGAGACAGGGGTCTCTCACTCTCTCTTCTTTTCTCCTTTTCTTCTCGGCCGGTCTGTGGAGAAACCTAAATGTCCTTGCACATCGGCAGACTCGCAGCTTTTTCTTCATTTCCTCCTCAAAAGAATGCAGCTGTTCACATAACAGCGCAGTGCTTTTCAAGTAGCAAATGGAATTTTCAAGGAATCCCTCCACATACTCGGTCTATCAAAGAAAGAACCCAATAAACATCAAAAACGGCAGAACTCGCACTCTTACAGTTGCTGTTTATGTTAATCCACATATTGATTTTCTATTATATCAAAGTGTTGCATCAACATGCAATCACATTAATACATCTTACCTATTGTGAGTCATGGCTCATTCAACTGATAAATATGTAAATTAAGATGTTGTATAGTTGATGGCCAACATTAATCTCATTTGGATGTCTTAAACCAAATTAAATGAGAAAGAGTAGCTCATAGCAGTTTGGAAAGAGTGTTGCAAATTCATCTCTGAATTAAAAAGGAAATGAGCAGGGGACAGAGCTCGCTTTTTTTTTTTATTACAAATGTTAATGAAAAATGTTATTGACTTGAACAAATGGAAAATACACCTGGAAATGTATATTAAAACCCCCTTTCCAATTTCTCTCTCTGTGTAGTTTGCAATTATAGTTATTTCAGCAATAGTGGGGGAATTAATTTTGCGTGCAGACTGATAATGTTAGCAGTGTAAAAAGAATGGATATTGTGTTGGATAGGGGGTCTCTAGGTATTTAGAAGGAGGGGAGAGAGCAAAGCTTTATTTAATTGAGAGAATGAATCAATAACAGCTGCGGCGCTTTGTCAGAGAAGGCCTTGCGAAATGAGCAAGTAATTTAATGTGGACAATCCAAGGCCAGGTGGATGGTTGATTGAAGGAGTGTATTCGTGGTGGAAGACCATCAGCTGTAGCTAGATGCAGGTGGGCATCTTAAAAACTTACCAAGTTACAAGGACAAGCACTTCCATTGACGCTACCTTTTTTTAGTGGCTGAGGAGCATAGCTGTTCTTTCTCCTCGCTAGATGATGACAAGATCGCTGGTTGCTTCTTTGTCTCTTAACATATCTTGACCAAATGTCCTTAAATCCACAATTAAGAATGTGAAGTTTCAGAGTATCCATCCAAGTGATCCTTTTGTGACGCCGCCTTTAATGGTAAATAACAATCCTCGGCTTCATCCTTGTGGGGATATTTTTTTCTTCTCGTTCTAAGTTTCTGGAAACTCTTTTTGTCTGTTAGAACAGTTCTTACTGTTTATAAGTAGAAAGAAAAATAGTTTTTCCTCACTAGTTACATCTTACAGTTCAGTTTCATTTTTGCTGGATGCTGGCAAATGTTTTTTGTTTTTGTTTTTTTCAGATCTCACGTATGCATCATTGCTCTCAGGCCATCACTGAAATCCTTTCTAGAAAAATCAATCTTTAAGGTAAATTAGTCTCCCTGCGCACTGGCAGGCATCCCAGTATGTAAATTCATGTGCTAATTCACAACATGATTTCATTTCAACTTCCAAGCAAATGAGATTTTAATTGAAAATGAGATCTTCCATAGAGTTTCTCACTGGAGATGTGCGGCAGGGGAATGGTACTTTTCGCAGATTGTTTTAAGAGGCACGAACACTTTTGTTTTTAATCTTCCGAGCCATTTTGCAAAAAAACACACACACACACACACACACACAAAGACATTGCACGTTTCTCAGCATTTCCTCCAAAACCTGCAGGTTGGCGAAAAGGCAATGTGAAATTAACATTGCGCTTCAGCTCCTTGTCCGTATGAAAAGGTGGGCTATTAGCGTATGTGTGTGTTTTCATTATGTTAATGGTGTTAACACATGGCCGCAGATTGCCACCAGTGGTGCAGTAATTTTGTCTTGCTGATCATAAAGTGTCCGAGTGGGTCATTTTGATTATGACACGCTAATTACATATTGCTTTCCCTCTTTGTGTATTCTTCCCCTCAAACTCAGAGCGACCTACAGTCTTTAATGGTAAGCTTTTATGCGTTGGAGGGAAGAAAATAGCAGGAAAAGATCTCTGTCTATGTTCCTGACGGCTATGCTGCATGCATGCTTCACTGCTTCCCTTTAAACTTCCTAAATTGTGTTTCACAATAAATAGATGCCCAAGCCCTTAACTGCCAGTATTAGATTAGATACCATTAGATGTAATAGAAAATTCTCTCACTGTAATATTTTCATAAGAGTTTGAGGCATTTGATTAATCTGACCACATTTTATTGCATTAATGATTTTTTTTCCTTCCCACTCTGCTGTAAAGACATTGTATACAGGCTAATGCTGTTTTCTCTCTCCCCACTCTGCTCGCTCTCATTCATCCTCAGCCGTTATTGCAATGCATTGTTGATGAGGTGAGTCGGCGTCTTATGTGCTTTCACTCCTAAAGTCATTCCTAATGGAGTGGAAACCTTATATTTTGTTTCCTAATGAAGCACAGGAGTGGCAGACAGCTCCGCTTGGGCTGTCCTTTGGCTGCCTGCAGGTTGAAGCCACCGGGCCGAGCCTCGCTGCTCTGAGGGAGACAGCGGGGGATGCTGGGCCGGGGCAGCAGACAGCTTATGCATGAACTTATACACAGGATGCGGGAAGTCTTAAAGAAAAAAATCTTTTAAAATACTCCACTGCAAGTAGAGGTGCGGATTTAGAATTTAACTTAAGTAAACATATGAACTTCAACACTCTGGTACAGTGGTTAGCAGCGTGGCCTCACAGGAAAAGGGTCCTGGGTTTGAATCCACTAGCCAGCTAGAGGCTTTCTGTGTGGAGTTTGTATGCGCTCCCCGTTTATGGGAATGGGTTCCCTCCAAGTACTCCGGCTTCCTCTCATAATCCAAAGACATACATGTAGTGTTAACTGGTTATTCTAAAATATCATTGGGTGTGAATGTGAGCATGAATGGTTGCCTGTCCAAGGTATACCATACCTTTTGTCCTATGATAGCTAGGATAAGGTCTAGGCCTCATGACACTTGACTCCTATGACCCTGAACTGGGTCATACTTGGTTGGCTGGATGAAAACGTGAGAGTAGCATCAGCAAAATATGCGTTAATTATGAGTTGTTAAAGAAACCATAAAATACCATATATTTTTATGAGTGTCATGTTTTAATTGGATGATCAGATGTTAATCGGATTTTGTAAACTAATCTGTGGTTTTGTGTCATTTCTGTCTATTACTTACATAATGAAGGTACAGCCAACATGATTTTACGTTAATTGAACTCAAACACTGGGGAAACAGCTAACCTTGGGTTGGAGAACAGCATCTCTAAAGCACACTAATTTAATTGGCACTAAAACTGAAGTGTAAAAATAAGCTGGCGCGCTCACACGTGTTCTTTGTTCATGCTAAGCTAAGCAAACTAGCTGCTCAGTCTAGCTGCAAGTGCCTTAATTAACTCTCTGATAACTTGTAGCTGCATCTGTCAGATGCTGTAACATCTCCATTTTAAACAGTGTAGCAAAGTAGAAGTGGTTTAACACAGAAGAACTCAAGTGAAGTACAGCTCGCTTTAAATCGATATACTTTCAGGTACCAGAAACATCTGTAGTTTTTAAAGGAAAGAAAATACAAGAAAAACTGAACCGTTGAGTGGTCGCTTTTTTTTTTTTTTTTTTCTCTAATACAAAGTTGTTCTGAGTGATCACCTGCTTCCTAAAATTATACATTTATATTGTGACATGGGGGTCTGTCAGAATGAGTCGTCCCTGACTGGCTTTACACTGTATTTAACACAGACTACATCCTCTGGGAGATAACGGATACCACTCTCCGCAACAATTATCCAAACACCCAGTGAAGTATCATCTCCTGAATAGTTCACATAGTGGACCAACACCTCACTAACTAACTTTATGTTGTTTTCCCCCCTTTTTTGTCACCTCTCTGTGCATCGCGGCGTTAACATGTCAGATTGTTCATTCAGATTTGCATCAGAAATCGAGGATTTCATGACCCCAGTCGCTGCTTTAATGCTGTGTTCAGCCAGAACTGAAGCAGTGATGGCTCTGCGCACTCAGAGTCTGTGGAAAATCTGAGCTATTCTGAGCTGAGGTTTCACAGCAAGGTCACTTTTAAAACAAAATGTCTCCCCCGCTATCTAGGTCACAGCACATTCTGTTACTTTCTCCGAAACTTCCTCCCTTCCTTCCTGCAGCTTATAATTAAACACACACAATTATCCCAAATTTAATGGGATTTCAGAACCAGGCTTTTATTTAAGAGGTAATGAATAATATTTTAATTGCATATGTAACTGTGAGATCGAAATGTGCTCCTCTCATCACGTGTAATTACTATGCCACATTTTTCTCATGTAACATTCTATGAATGCGATCAATAACTGATGAACATCTTTTTTCCTTTTCCTTTTTTGTTTTTTTTTGCTGTTTTTAAGGTCATTTTGTATCAGTTATTAATTATGAAATGTTCCAGCAGGATAAAAAAGAAGAGGCATAGGCGCACTGAAAACATATGGACTGAGTCCTTTCGTTTATTGATCTCTGTAATTAATGATATAATGCATGTCACTGAAGTAGTTTGACCTCTGAACCGATCCTTATTCAGAGTGTAGCAGCATCAATCAAACTGCGCTTTTCTCAGATCTATTTCTGAACACCCCCTCAGGGACAGACAAAGCACCCACTGTATCCTCATTTCTATTCAGCTGACCATGGCCTTAGTATGAATGATTTAGACATCTGTACATCAGACAGAGACAGGATGAGAACCAGTAATGTGAGATTTTACAAGCCGCTGCTGAAGTTCATAAAGAATACAGTGTTTGCTTCGCTGCCTCAAATTCCCAGAGAAGGAAAAAAAATCATTTCCTTTATAGGACTTTGGTGTATTTACTGATTTGTTTTTCTCTCTGTTCCACCTCGGAAACAACATGTATTTACTCGTCTTGGCGAGATGTTGTTTTTGTGTCCAGTAATGACAGGCTCAGTGGTGTTATTCGCCCTCTTCACATCATAATGACTATATGAATGTTTGCCTTTTGGATAGAGTGGCGGCCAGATTGTTTGGGCTATCCGGAAAAAGCGATATGCATCACCGCCCAGCCTGGGGTTTAGAGGTGGTGTGTGGTGTTTATGTCCCACTCCAGCAAGCGTCCCAGGCTCTCCTTGGGACGGGTGTATTAGAATAAGTCATTCCGCTGTTAATTTAAATGGCTTAATGCATCACTCTAAGGTGGCAGAGTGATGTGAGCGGCAGAGGGAAGGAATATGAGAGAGAGAAGCCAAGGGGTGTTTCTTCAATATCAAATGAAATTGAATCCTGTGTTACCTCACTTTTGCTGTTTCTCAAGCAGCTCCCAGGCTATTAATGGAAAGCTGGAACAGGATTGGTTCAGTCTTGCGGTTCTTTAATTTCACCACAGCTCCCAGATGTTAGGTCTTTGTCTCATTGCTGATCCCTTGCTGATCTATGCTGTTGTCTTTATCCCGCCTCCAGTCCACTGTGGCTGTGTGTTGTGTTATTGGGTCAGGTGAATCTATCAAGGACGGAGAGTTGGGCAGTTCACACACCAGGGGGATAATTACAGGGTGATTGGTGTCCTCACGCTCTCTGCTCTCACTATCTTTGTCTCCTCCCTGCTAGCCTCGCCCTTACATAAACGCACACAGCATGCCTGGTATTGGAAGTCAACCAAAAAAAAGAAAAAAAAAGAAAAGCTGCTTAGTCCCGGGATCCCGGCCCTCTTACCTTCTAGATCTCCTGGGCCCATTTTGAACCAGCTGTGTTTGTTTGACAGAAAACGTGTATATCATTGTTTACAGATGTTTTGCACTTATTTACACCACCTCATTGTGCAGAACACAAGAGACAGCACACTAGATTTCTGAACTACCACCACAACTGCTGCTATTATTACCCTAACCTCCTCCCATGGATAATTCATCACCCTTACCTTCCAACCACATTCTCTTTCTGTCTTACTCAGCCTTGATTCCTCACATCTGCACGTCCTTTCACGGTCATAATGACACACTGCTCAAGTTGAATTAATTACTTTGTAAAACCCATTCCAGTTTTCACCCTTTAAGGAATAGTTTGTCATTTTGGAGGATATCCACATTTGCGGCCCTGGTGAGAGTTAGCAACTTAGCTTAGAAGACCAATGCCGCTCTCCTGTCTGTCCTTCAGACTTCAAGCTAGAGTCTAGAGTCTTAGTTTAGCATAAAGATCAATAATAGCTGGCCTGGTTTTCTCCAAAGATAAAGCAAATATGCTCTGAGAGTGTTTCTAGTCAGGACACTTTCATCGGTTACCATGTGGAAGGTCAAAGAGTCGTGAGGAATTTTCAGCTGAGTCACCAACATGCTCACTTCTAACTCAGGGAAAAAGTGAAGAAAGTGAAGAAAAAAAAGACTGATAGCTTAATAAAGGCACGAAGTACCAAAGTTTGTTTTTATTTGTTTTTATTTCAATGTGAAAATTAAGACTCTTTAATACACAAGCCTAACCTCTTCACAAAATATAGTGGGTCAACGCCCCCATCAGATAATGAAGTCCCAGTGCAATTAAATATCTCTTCTGACTATCAAATACAATACAAATATTGTGAGGTAAAATAATCCCACCACCAGCTTATATATATACATGTGTGTGTATTGTATTTTGTTTTCTTTTTTTAAATGTTTAACAAATACTTAGCTAACCGTAGTTAGGACCCCTGCCAGTCACGTGACCACGCTGAGTCTCTGGTTTCTACCAGCTGCTTCCTCCACCTTTGCTGTGCCGGTTTTAGACTGACAAGCATGTAAATCATGCACTTTAAAAAAATGTTGTCCTGTGCCTTTAAGCAGCACCTCTTTACTCTCCTGCATGTTGGATGCACCTTGTATTTCATTGTATATTTATTTGTGCGCTTTTCAAAGTTTGTAACCTTGAAAACGCTTTCTTTCGCGAGGGGAGGGAGGCTTTTATATTTTTGTGTTAGACATGTTGCTGACAAGTATGTTGCACGCCCTCTCACCTGCATGTGATCTTGATGGAAATCTCTGGTTTTCTGTTCACGCATACGCGCGCACACACTTTGCACTTCCCGACTTTGAAAACTGTCAGTAGAGCAACAGCAGGCTGTTTCAGCACTCTGGACAGTTCCTCCACAGAGACCCGCGGGGATGTTTGAACCGGAGGCTCTCCTCAGCACCACCACCACCCCCACAAAAAGTAAGACTGGGGACACCAAGGCTGAGTCCAGCACTGAGATTTGCCACTTCCAGATCCTGATTGTGTGTGCGCGCACGCACAGATGACTCCATTGGAGTCACACAACCCTTCCCCCACATACGCATATCATCCACCCAGAGCTATTCTATCTGTATGGAAATTTGGGCTCCACAGCTGGAATCCCACAAAGCACTGTCATCTACTAATAGTTATTATCGCTTTGGCCTGCTCCTTCACAAAAACCCTGCAATACAAGCACATCGCATCTTTATGGTAATGCCCTACAATAACAGCCCCAAGCTATGGTGCATAGACCTTTGTTATCATTACGATAATTCCCATTCTCACTTGACTCCTCATTACACTATTGAAACTGCTCGAGGTTGGATATAGACAAATTCCTGTATCTCCCTTTATTACACTGTAGCATACAGTGATAGTGCACAGAACTTAGGGTCCCTAAATACTCAAGCAGTCCCTATAATGACAATTTAAGAGTTGTTCTTATGAATTAGCAGCAGAGAGATCTGTGCGCTTTTGAACTTGGTTCTTGTTGGGGACGAACAGTGTAGAGTTTTAATGCAGATTGGATTATGTTATATTATGTTTGACAAGACTCTGTTTATTTTTTATCATGTATTAGAAAAGAAATAGCAGAATTAATTGGAGATCCTTTTTTCTTTGTCAACTGCTTTTTTCGAGGTCAACTTTACACATTAAAAAAAAAACACTTTTCTATGGTTAAAAATGAATTAATGCATATTAGGTTGTTTCCAATGTAATTTAACACATATTTTCTACAGTGTTGATATCTGGAATATATTAGTATATTGCTGTGATGTTTTGTCAGCCTTATTTTTCCGTACTGGTATTAAATATAGCTTTACATATCTGATCTCCAAGTTAAGTTAGATGCTGCTAGGACCGTTTGATTTCTTTGTGCGTTTTTATTTTTCTTCCTTTGATTTTTTTTTTTTAAATTTTATTCATTTATTTATTTGTTTGTTTATTTATTTATCTATTTATTTGTCCTGCGTCGACCAAAATCTTCATTCGCCACCATCAGGATCGTGAACTCTGTGCTCTGAGCCCTGCATCTTCAATCATGAAGCTCATTGCCTTTAGTGACTGCTTTAGCTGCACGCTCGATCTAATTGTATTACACATATTAGTATGGGCAAAATGCATCTTTGAATCAGTGTGATGTTTGCTCTCTGATGGGTGCAGAGTTCATCATGAAAAAAAAAAGGATTTGAATTTGCCAGAAGGTTTTTCTCTCTCTCTCTCTCTTTTGGCCTGTTTTTTCCACAACAGACGAGTCTTTGATTTACGACACACGCCTTCTACGGTGCGCTTCAGGTCAGCTCTATATTGCAAGCAAGGCTCAGAGAGACATGGCAGCTTGTGTCCTTGCATCTCTCCATGAATGCCCGCACAAGGCCTCTGGATTGCACAAAAAAGTAATTGCGGAGTGATGGGCACAGCTTGTCCCGTGCAGCCTGTGTCCCACACTTGAAGGCTCTCCTCGGAGCACCCTCATTGTCACATAGCCTTTTAGCACCTTTGTTCCTTCCTTCCCTCAGGACCTCACAGCTCACCATTGGCAGATGAGTCCCTGTCTGTGACAAAAGGGTCCCTGCGCTTAGCCTCATTTGATGCTGTGATGAACTCCCCCCCTCACTCACACTCAACACACACACACTGCACACCTCCTCCTGCGAGAAGAAATGTTCCGTTTAGCGGTGGAGGATGTGGGGGTCAGGACCCAGGGGTGGGCTTTTAGGAGACAAATAAACATCAGAGCAGGAGAGGGGTGATGACTTGTTTACACATTAGCGAGCATTTAGCAAGTCTCACTGTTTTCAGCGCGTCTCTCCGGTGGCCTCTCAAACAGCTGATCTTTCTCTTTTGTTGTCCTTCCAGCTCACGATCAACACCGGTAGAATCATGTTGAACAGTCTCAACTTGATCTTGATGAGGAGCCGTGCTGGCGTACCTGATCAGTCCTGGATCACGTGTCTTTTATCCATGAATTACTGCGCGTCGCCCTCTCAGAGAGAGCAAAACCGGGAAGATCCAGAATAATTAGCCTGCAGCACTTTTGCCGGTGATTGTCATCAAACAGTCTCTTGCACATTTTGCGCTGCTCTTACCCTTACAGTGATTTTCTTTCTTCTTTTTTTTTTTTTTACCTAATCAGGCAAACACACACATACACGCATTTGCACACACTAACTCACAAACTGCATCTTTCTAATACCATCTAATGAGGTGATGACCAACCACTTGTTATAATTGCTTCAGTCTCCTTTTAATTTTCAAGCTTATTAATCATATGTAGAGTTATTTAAGAATGCATAAATTAATCTTAGATTAAAAAGCCTATCAAAGCTTCAAAACAATTAAAGAGTAAGGTAAGATTTCCCCTGGGCTGGCACTTTTATTTTAATAGAGTGTTCAGGTGATTATCATACTTTGATGCAGCACTGTGATTAATGCAGACACACTTTTAAACGAGCTGTTCTGGCTTGCACACATAAAAAAAGGTAGAATAAGCACGAACCTGACGATGACCTCACTGACTTTTTTTTTCTCATTTCCTCGTCTGTAGGTGTGGTTGAAAAATCGCTTTTTATACACCACTTCCTGCAGAGAGGGAGTCCTGCGAAATAAGTCTGTAGCATTAATAGAAGAGGGTCGTTGGCAGTCTTTTTGAATACTTGAAAGCATGCTCATTTGGAGTGGTTCAGTCTGTCAACACAACTTTTGATTCATCTGAATGTAACACCGGCTGTTAAGGAGGTTTACGCTGCTGCTTCAGTGATCAACGGATATTGCCATTCAATCTGAATCTGGTTACTCCTTTGAGATGACCAACACCACCTTCTTCTCCTTTTTCTAGCAAAACTTTTTTTTTTTTTTTTTTTTTTTTTTTTTTTTATAAATTTTTTTTTTTTTTTTTTTTTTTTTTTTTTTTTTTTTTTTTTTTTTTTTTTTTTCTTCTCTGTTTTTTT